>OZ026619.1:62890549-62954549 GCA_964020975.1 Hermodice carunculata
TGTATAGATCAATGAAACAGAACTACATGTATGCTTTTAGAGTGAAACTATCATACATTGAATGTTCACGATAACAAAATATTTCTACTTTTACAAAAATCGAGAAAACTGACAAATTCTGATGGCGCAAATAATGTTTTATGGGCGCAAAGAAACTGCTTTCTACATCATGTGTAACACATAAGTAGTTTCTGGTATTTTCATTGTTCCAGATACATGTATTTGTGATGCAAGCATAATTCGTATTGCTGAGTCGGGAACAATCATGCACATCCATACGTACACATTTAACGTGTTGCATGATGCGTTTGTTTCGTCCAATTATTTCTGGTGAGGATCCCTTGTCGGTGAAGTCGTCCAGTTCAAATCGTCGCTTGTCATCTATATCGACATAGAAATACACATAGTTCCCCTTCATCATCCCCATTTCGTCGGCCAGTAACAGCAGTTTTTGCAAGGTTGTAGGACTCGTGCAAAGAAATCCCACTGAAACAAACATCAGCACACCGTCTTGGCAATTTAGTTCAGCAATTCTCAGTAATGTGCTATGTTTACAAGTGCCTTACTTCATCACGATATATTAATTATAATTAGATATTGAAAAAGAATGGTTTTCTTACTTAATCGATATCAATATAAATAGAAACCAAACAGTCTAGATCCATTTTAAAATTGATCGGTTTTACAACATACAGGGAAATACCATGTTTGTTTGCCAGAAGTAATGTGACATATTGTCATGTTTTAATATAGATTTTTATAATCTGTTTTTCCTCCAACCACCTATCCTAAACAGAATTGCCTACCATGTTTGATCGCCTAGAGGTAATGTGCCGTTCCTTGGTTCGAAAATACTATTTAAAAATGCTCCTGTTTTTCATTTTAAGTTTAAAGCAAACGTGTCTTTCTCTCTTTACTTTTTTGTTGCTGTCAGAGTAAGCTGAACCCAATATTCTAACTGCATTTGTGTTTAACTGTACTGCTTTATTTAATATGAGGGACCGATCAGCTTTGCCTTGTTTATATTTAAATAAAAACTTTTTATCCCGAACGTGGCGATGAACTTAGCCAACTGTGATTAATTAATTTAAAAAGTACATACTTTCTCCGAAGACGATAAACAACAATGACGTTGATGTAGGTATTTTAATTTAAAATTTAACCAGGAACCTGCCATAAAATACAGAGATCAAATTACAAAAAAGATATATTTGATACAACCTTTGTAATTCTTCAGCATAGACAGCAGAAGTTTTTTATGGTATGCTCGTGCTGAAGAAGCAAGTTTTCCAATCCCTATTTTAATTTTTGGAGGAATTGCCGAGGCAATCGATTCGCACAAGGCATCGTCGTTCCGTATCATCATGGCTTTCTTCCACTTAAAGGCTTGGAAAATATGTTTCACCAATTTTGATAGTTGCCCAGTTGTTGGTCCAAACCACGCAGTGCTTTGTGCCCATTTAGAATAGCGCAGATTTTCTTGAATTCCACCAATTAGGACCGGTGTATCTGTCACAGCAAGCACTGTGGTGATGAATCGGCGGACTGTATGAAATACATGTTAAATGCAAATATGTCTTTACTCTGTTTGAGAATCTAAAAATTGTAAATAATATGTCTGGCAGGCCATATATTAATCAAAGTAGGTAAATACACTTGTCATGTCTATCCATAAGCACAACGAATGATTAAATTAATAGTGCTGTTAGAAAAAATGTTTTTTTGTGTGTGTGTGTGTGTGTGTGTGTGTGTGTGTGCGTGTGTGTATGTGCAGGTTTTATACGATACATTTTGCAGCCTCACCCACCCACCCACCCACAAAGAACGACAGTACAATGTAGTAATATCACAATGTATGGTCAGAAACAGTAAAATTACAATGAATGGCACAAATGTTAAATGTGATGCTAGTTTAGATATATGGACGAGCTGAATATTTGTAGCCAGGGGAAAAACTAGTTTTAATATAGCTGACAGCAAAAGTCGTGCTTCGCAGCAACACACAGATGCTTCATGGTGCAGCGACCAGGAGTACATAGTCCAGATACAACAATTGTATCGATTGTAAACGAATTGTGTTTTGATTTTTGGCATTGAGGCAGGGAGTCTCTTAGGATTTTGGTGATAACAGTTACATTGCATTGGCATACGAGGATAGATAGGATAGGTGGTTCAGTTGAATTTTTAACAGGGATTTTTAATAGATAGCCCAGCGGATGTAAATTCCTGAGTATTGAGTGGCAAATAAACGAAATGGTGTCAATGTTGACCCCTCAGCTCATACAGACCCAGGGGATATTACTATAGCTTGCGTGTGTGTGTGAATCCGTGCGTCTATCCGTGCCCTTTCTTGTGAGAGAGTTCAGAAAAAAAATAACAGATAAGCTGGGATCATAAACCTTTTTAGTTGGTTACCCTCTTTGACGTTTATGTCAAGTTCGAAGGACAATGGCTTTGACCCAATTTTTAGATCATCTAAGTCAATTCTCTGTGAATTTCTTGCACGCAATATCAGGAGAACATGTATTGCTGGGATAATCAAACGTTTACAGATTATCACCTTTCTAAGGGTCTTTGTCAAGTTTGAAGGACAGTGACCTTGACCTTATTTGAAAGTCACTAGACGAATTTTTTCTCTTTAATAAATGGCTTGTACATGAGATCGTTAGAACTGGATAAGATAGAACCATAAGACTTTTACAGTTAATGGCCCTTGTAAGAGTCTAGCTCAGGTTTGAAGGACAGTGATCTTCGCGTAATTTCAAGGTCACCAGGGTCAATCAATGGAAAGAAAATAGCAAGGACTATCAGAAGAACCAGGTACGCAAGGATCACACCTGCATTGACAATATATATTCCACTATCAATACGATTTAAATTTATTTGTGTTCAAGAATCTCATTACTCTCACCATAAAGCAATATTTGCAGCTTTTGATATTTAAAACTACTAATAGATACAGATGTGCAAATTTGATGTGGCTGGAGAGCATTTTGTGCCTTAGCAAAATTACTGTTCACGGTTATGTGACTGTGAATTTATGGTCCCCTTTAGGGTACCCTGTACACTGCATGAAACAGAAACGGTATGTGCCCAGCACACTTTCATGAGAATACATTGCTCATGTATAATCTATTCTCTTTTGTGGGCTGTCGAGGGGTTTTAAGGCGTTAGTCGTCATGTTTATTACCTAGGTTTTCAGTAGACAGACGTTAGTCGTTATGTTTATAACTTAGTTTTTCCATGTGCATTATGAAGGTTTTATCCAATTTTTCGCAACGTCAAAACATCGGTCTGCACAACTGGTGTAGTAGCCCGAGGTCTTGACTTTGTGAAATGGCATAGCTCTACATGAAACACACACACACACACACACACACGCACACACGCACACACACACACACACACACACACACACACACGCACACACACACACACACACAAAACAAACAAACAAAAAACAAAAACAAAAAAACAACCCCAAAAAACCCCAAGAGGACTGTGACAGTCCTGTGCTCAGCTGACTAAGTTGCCTTATGACCTTGGAAATGAGGTCAAGGTCACTGAGCTATTCTGAATCGCCCTCTCATAAAACGCCATCCCTATGTGCAAGATCAAAGTCACAGTACAAATAGTTCTCAGGTTATCATGCGACCAATAAAATTCATGTTAGTGGCCCTGTGCCCTTATGAATGAGGTCCAAGTCACTAGTGTGCAGTCTCAATCTCTCCTAAATAGAGGACCACCAACAAGTTCTACATCAAAGTCCTACCTTCCACAGTTCTCAAGTTACAAAGTGAAAAGTAAAATTCACGCATGCGTCTGGGTCTCAGTGGCCTTGGAAATGATGTTAAGGTCACCCATGTACTGTCTAAGTCTGGCCTTTGCTCAGCACAACCATCATGTTCATCATCAAGGTCCAAGTTCAAATAGCTCTCAACTTGTCAGGTGAACAGCAAAATTTGAGCACGTGGCCCTATGACCTTAAGAATGAGGTTAAAGTCACTCATCTACTGTCTAAGTCTGGCCCTTATTAAGGACAACTAACATGTGCAATACGAATGTCCTACCCTTAATAGTTCTCAGGTTACCACATAAACAGTGAATTTCATGCACCTCGCCCTGTGACCTTGGAAGTGAGGTCGAGGTCACTCAACTACTGTACATGTATCACCCAGAAGTGTCCGTATGCAATTTCGAAGCAATTGGCTGAGTTTATACAAGGATAACGACTTTTGAAGATTTGGACAAAAAATGAACCAAAAAATCATAAAAAAAATCCAAAATCATTGGACTGTTACCATTTGAACAAAATTGGTAGATACTCACTCAAGGAACACCATCAACCAAGTTTAAAGTGAATCTAGCTGATGGTTTCGCACAAGAAGTCAAAAATTTTCAATTAGCATTGCAAATCCTAATGACTTTGCAATCCCCATTGACTTGAATGATAATCAATATGCATGTAAAATCAACAAGAAAAATTCCTTACAAACTAAAAAATCACTGGACTGTGACCATGTGAATAAATTTTGTAGAGACCTACCCAAGACACACCCTCACAAAGTTTGAAGTGAATCTGGCAAACGGTTTTTAGATGAGGTTGAAAATCTAAACTACCATGCATGGCAATTCCCATTGATTTACATACTTGTAAACAATTGGAATTTATGCATTGACCAACAAGTACCCGAATTGAAAAATTCGTTAAAAATCAGGGATCCACAGCAACGCCACCTGGTGAACAACCTTATGTGACCCTTTCACGAAGAACATGTGGACCAAGTTTCAGCACAATCTGAGAGATGGTTTTGTAGGTGAAGTCAAAAAAAAAAAAAAAAAAAAAAAAAAGGCACAAAAACTCATAAAAAAGTAAACGAAATAGAAAAAAAATCGCAGCGCCGCATGTTGAATAAATTAAGGTCTGGGGGTCCCCAGGAGTGTCCCTGTACAATTTCAAAGTAATTGGCCAAGCGGTTTCGCAGAAAATTTTGAAAGAATTGCCCCCAAAATGATAAAAAAAAAAAAAATCATTAAAAATCGAAAATCATTGACCGTGACCCTTTCAAAACATGTGGCAGAGACCCACCCAAGGCACATCCCCACCAAGTTTGAAGTGGATCGGACCAGCGGTTTTGGAGAAGGCAAATATGTGAATTGTTGACGGACGGACGACGGGGGGAGGACCATAAGATAAGCTCAGCTGACTGGTAAGTCAGCTGAGCTAAAAACAAAAACAAAGACAACCCCCTCCCCCCAAAAATACAACCCCCCAAAAGCCACAACAGTTTGAGATAATAAAATCCCTCCAAGTATGACACAACCTGCAGAAACAACCCCCCAAGAGTAAATTGAGCAAGCCTGTTTTTCAAGATGACGGCTAATCCCTTTGCATCCACAAACCACACCCAAACAAGCCAAGGGTGGTTACCTTAGATGCTCCTAAGTTAATAAAGGTCGATTTAAGCCACAAAATATGCTTTTTTTTAATGGCAGCATCACAGAGTTAAAGCTACAAGTTTATTCATACACCTCTGTGCTGCCAGATCACCCCATTCTCCTGGCAAGCTCACACTAGGAAAGGTCAGCCTCCAACATGGCAATGATCCTACCTCTGTCGAATTCAGTGGGTTATTCAGGTATAAGTTACACGTATGCTTTGGCATTATGAATGCAACTTGATTCCTGTGTTGCCAGTGGCCCCTTATAAGGCCTATAGGAAACCAAATACCAGAAACGCAGTTTGCACCTTCGTAGCTGTTATCTTATTTGCAGGCCGGCCGTTTTGTTTTTGTGTGACGGCTTATGCATACTCGCAGCTCTCCTGTCCATTTTAAAGAACAGTCCATGTGAAACTCATATTTTCTACACAAATTAATATTTACAACAGCCCATGTTACATTTTTCGGCCAAGACCATAAATTCCGTGCAGAATGACATAGATGAGTAGTCAAGGTTTGTAGATACTATTAACTTTGAGCCGTCATTTGTACTGATTGCATAATACCTTGTTACTACAATAAAAAGGGTCAGATGTGTAGTATGAATGTGTGTATATAGCTTGATGGCCTTTAGTAATATGTATACCACTTAGTATTTGCTTCCAAACAGCCCACTTGCTGAGTATTTGGCCAATAAATGTTTAAAACATTTCCTTGTAGTGAAGACATAACATAATACAGGAGAGTTGAAGTTACTGACATACTGTCCAATATGTATTCTCTTCGGTGTCCTTACGGGAGCAGAGGACGTCCCTGGCGGACTAATATGTAATACTGTCAAGATGGAACCGGATTGTGAAGCCTATTTTTATTGCCTATAGAAAACACTTCAACATCCTTGTATAATCCCAACATCGCTCAACCTATACAAGTTTTCCACAGGGAGCTTGAGCAGGCGCCCTTGCGGTCAGGTGTGTGATGGCACATGGGCAACACTTGGTTGTTGGTTTTTGTGGTTAAAATAACTTAAAACAATTTCACCACTGGATTGTCGCTTTTGTGGTTTAAATTGCGTCAAACAACTTCACCATTTACAAACATCATGACATCTATAAATAGAAACATAGAACACGTGCAGCTTGTGTGTTCACGAGATCAGCACTGGGGTTCTATATTTAGTGAGGGCATGATGTTACACTGGCAAGTGCCGTATTAATGTTTTTGAAGCTAATGGACGGTAAAGGTGTATACTTCACCA
The DNA here is from genome assembly GCA_964020975.1 of Hermodice carunculata. Taxonomy (NCBI): domain Eukaryota; kingdom Metazoa; phylum Annelida; class Polychaeta; order Eunicida; family Amphinomidae; genus Hermodice; species Hermodice carunculata. Next base: position 62,897,249 of record OZ026619.1, read on the forward strand.
TCTAAGTAGGCCACCAGTTGGTACAAATACTGCAGCACGATGCACACATTGTGCCACGATGAGGGGGTGGTAACACTACTGAGGCAGTGAACAATCTGTGCCCCCAAGAAAGCAACATTACTCAAGCCTTACTAACAAATTGACAGAAAAGCTTTGCTTTAATGATTACACCTGCAGCCTGCCTTTCAAGACGCATATTACTTTGGCAGCAGATTTAATGCAACTGTTAAATGTCTCTGAAACCAAAGAAACAAAAGCAGCAAGTTACTGAAAGGTAATTGACAGATTAACATCCAGTCTAAGTATGCACATGTATAATTATGATAATTTTGGACATGTCAAATAAGACAAAATAGTAATGAACAGTTGCATCTAATTTGAATGCAGGCAGAAATTTTACAAGGCTTTGTAATTTCTTCCTATTCAACTCGTTTATCCTAAATATACATATGTATAATACGTTTGTCATATTTAAGACTGTACTTAACGCTTGAAAAGGGTCCAGGCTTGCCTGTAGCATCCAGGATCACATGATACAAGACTGAAAGGTGTGTACATGTACACGTACTTTGACTTACAGAAATAGTATGGTTTTTAATACAATCCCAAACATTACTGAAACCATGCAAATACAAACTATTTACCTATACTGGTTTTACAAAACAAGCAACGCTACTGTAAAATGTTTGATTTTCTGGGAAACTCAGACTCCCTTCTCTGAAACGGGTAAATGTCAAGAGGAGTTGCATATTATATTTGTGTTGTAAATTGATACATCAGTGATTCTGTCCAAGCATATAAAAATATAACTAAATCCTACTTAAACAATGCACATTCTGACTGATCAGAGCAATGTGATCATTTTACGTTTCTTCATTCAAGTGTCAGAAAATGTGATATATTGCTAAATGAAAGGGACTGAGCAGGATTTATCCTGTCAGAAGAGCATGCAGATGGCAGCACTGTACCTCACACTTACTGTTGTACATGCCCATGCTGACTATCAAATTTCTTGCAGGCCTCTTCAGGTCCAATTTTGATACTCAAGTTTCCATAATGGGAAAACTACAGCTTATTGCATTCAATTTTTGCTGTTAAGCATCATCTATCAGCATCTCATGTATTGTGGATGAAATGGAGATGCAGAACACGAGTTTCTTTTGTGGCAAGGCAAGTCTCAAATTTGAACTTTTTTCAGTATCTAACATTAATTCATTTGACCTTTGATCACTCACTGACTTTGGGGATAGCTTTTATATGTAGATGCCTGGTGTACAGGTGGTAAAAACAAAAGAGAATGCATCTGATGCTTAGACTCAGACTCCGAACAAATTGATTTGACCTATAATCTAATGATTGCAAAAGTATGTAAAAATATATGTCGTTCAGTTACAGACAAAACATTTAACATAAAGTTCAGAGATTCATCAAGATGACCTCAGCTTAGGATTAAATCCGCTATCCCTGGGGTCACCTACGGAAAGATGCTCATTTACAATACCTTGCTGGATTACCTTGAATATTTACACAGTAAAAGATAATATAGCAGGATATATGCACTACAAAAGGGTAGACAGTAGTAATTTTACTAGTAGTTATATAAAAAACAGTGAGGTAAATTACAAACTTCTTGATACCTGTTTATAAAAAAAATTAGGCATCATTAGAAAAATCATAGTATGAATGTGTGTACATTTTATCAGTTATGCAGGAACGAATGCTTTCAAGCACAAACGGGACACAGTATCTCGTGCAATTTCTGGACCTCGTCCTATTGGGTAATGGGATAGGAGTTTTTTACATCCATTGCGGGTAAAATAGTTATGATTTGGCAAAGGGCTTTCATATATATTTTTGAAATGACAAGGGAGTTCGTTCGGGTTGCAGCAGATCCAGTACTTTTAAAAGATTTAGTTGTTTGAAGAGTGAGTCCGTGTGAGCATTATATTTAGCATGGCAAATTAAAGAAATAGATTTTTTTTGAAGGATGAAGATACCTTCACACGAAAAAACCCAGGCAAGAATAACGCAGTTCAGACAAGATAAGAAAAGTGAATTATATGTATGCAGCAAGCCTGTTGTTGTTGTTGTTGTTGTTGTTGTTTTTTTTTTTTTTTTTTTTTTTTTTTTTGTTTGTTTTTTTTTTTTTGCTAAGTGTCTTTAAGACTCCGGTTACTGTAGAAAGTTTATTTCCAATTTTACTTGTATGAGCATTCCAGTTTTAATTTTCTTGAATATGAAGACCAGAAAAGTCAAGTTCATCCGTTCTTGAAATTGGAATATTGAAAATTGTTAGATTTAATTCAAGAATAAATTACTTAGTGGGACGTGAAAGACCATGCACTTTGTTTTATTTGTATTTAATGATAATTTGTTTGCTACTACCGAATTAAAGACTTTATTTAATTCAATATCAATACTGTCCAATGTATTTTGCACATCTGCTCTGCAACCAGAAGGGAAAGTGAAAGGACACAAAGAGTTTACTAAAGTGGTATCATCAGCATACAAGACAGAATCAAAGTTAGACGATGCAAGGTGCATGATAGATAATGAAAAAAGGGGAGGGGGGAGGGGCGGCAAGTATTGATCCTTGAGGCACACTGGTTGCTATTGGTGAGGACTTTGAACAACTGTCTCTGAACTGAACAAACTGAGTCTTATTTGTGAGATAGCTACGAAACCTGTTTAAGGCTGCACCAGTAATCCCATAGTATTTTAACTTGTCATAACGAATCTAATGATCTAAAGTGTCGAAAGCCCTGGATAAGTTATGGGTCTCATGATATGTTGTGTTAGGTAAGAAAAAAGTGTTGTTTATTTGATGTGTCTAGTTCAGCAGCCTATTTTAGGCCAACATTTGTAAAGAATGTATTGAATCGATTGGCAATAAGCTCTTTATTGGTTGTTTTGGTGCCGCTGATTACAAAAAAGGGGGACAAGTTTGATTTTCATTCATATTTTAAAACAGATCTGAATGTGTCCCAGGTCTTTTGGATATCATTATTAAAGTTTGCAAATTGAGAAAAATAAAAAATCTACCTTCAGTTGATGCATATTCTTTCTTCTAATGTTGTTGATTACTGTAAGCTTTTGCTTAGTGGTACAATATTGGGGATTATGTTTAGGGGTATATTTTTAGTTTTTATAAAGGCTGTCATGAAATTCTATTGATTTAGAAATGCCGTTAGGTACGCAGGGAGAGTGTTTTTGTTAATATTAATTAAATTTAGCCACTTTAGTCGGGAGTTATTTTTCTTTGGTATGACGGATATAGAGAATCTGGCATTACCAACCCATGGTGGATAACGTTTGGTGCACGAGTTGTTGGATTTTGTGGTTTTCGGGAGGCTTGCCGAGCGAAAAACACAAAATCCAACAACGAGTGCCCCAAATGTTATCCACCATGTCTTGGCAATGCTAGATTTTGTTTCTCACATACCCCAAACTGACAGGAATTGCAAAAACACATTGCTAATTGACTCGCTTTTCACGCTTCAAAAAGGCCATCCTGTTCTGATAATTTCTTACGCGCACTGTGGGCCACTACATGCATAAATGCAGAGCTGTAATTGCGCGTTTCAGTGAAACATAGTTCCATAGTTCTATGGTGAATTTGAACGTAAAGAATTAGGAAAGGAATGGAAAATGAAAAGGGTGATCATTCTTTTACGAAAAAGAGTGTTTATTAATCGATGGAGAATGGGACTTTTTCATTGCAATGTTGGACTTGACCAGAAATCAATCTGATCCATTCTGCTGACCTCATGAACATACATAAGAAATCAGTCCGCACCACTTTGTAAAATAGACCAATCAGAAATGTCTTGCAAGAATGGGTAAAGTCAACGTCGTTGTGAGTAAAAACGGTAATTGCACAGGAGCATCCCCTAGGTACGTAAGAAAATCTGTTCTAAGTTTTCTTAGTTTTCAGTCGGGTTACAAAGTGGGTCAGTATTTAAATCTTGCAAAATATTGGAATTGTCAATGTCTGCATAGAAACCTTGTACAGAGTTTTGATCTTTTGTTTCGATTTTTACACATTTTGATGGACTTTGAGCATGTGATTTAAAGTTGTGTCTTTCTGTAGATTAGGTTGGTTGCTTTACGGATGCAGTAAAATTGACTTCTGTTTTGTGTTATGATGTACTTATTTCCTATGGGAAACTGGGTGTTCATTAAGAGTCATTGAAATGTTGGTCCTACTGGTTGAAGTTCCCTCTGAAGGATTTCTATCGACTCTTCTCTGAAGTGGTGGGATATCAAATACAAATGTGCAACGACTCCACACGCTTGCCTGTCGTGTTTTCCTATCCAAGTGCTCTTGTAAGGAAGACCATTTAAAATCAAATTTTTCTTGATATCAGAGAGCTAGAAAGTGGTTGTAAAAACTGCGTGCAGCACACGTTTTGAAGGTAAGGTGTCTCTATTTTCGATAACAATGCACGAAGCTTTCTCATTAAAAGGTGGATTCAAGGGCCCCAAATCTCCAGTTTAGTTTTTATTCTTGCTGTTGTAGTCTTATGTACCAGATTAATGACAAGCAACCCCCCCCCCCGAAAAAAAATATGTTGTTTACCGTATGCCAAGGGCAGAATTGATCAAGTTATCATTTAAATGATTGTCAGTGGAGATAATGGTAAAACGTCAATAATGCGATGATCAACTACCCACATGCTTGGATATATATATATATATATATATATATATATATATATATTCCGTCCTTTAAAAGACTGCCGTTTTAAGAAGGCAATTCCCGAAACCCTAATAATATTTCTCATGACTGACTTCAGCAGAAAGACCTTATTTATGTGAGCATATTTGCACCTGTCCGTGAGATGGTCCTTCTAACTAGATATTACAAGTACCTGACACAAAAATTGGACCTTAAACAACACCAGTGAACTGATTGGGAAGTTTAACTTACTTGTGCGGAAAAAGTGCAACGTTTTTGATCATTCTTAGCACAGTTTTGATGAATTTACTTGTTTTATATGTTTGATAAACGCAACCATTATATTTGTTTTTTTTCTGTAGCTTTTGTAAGGATGATCTAGGAATTGAGAAGTGGTGGAAAAAGGCCGTTGGGATTTATATAGTATTTTTCAAAGGGTTTCTGCAGGCTTTCTGTGTCATGGGACACAGACGGTAGGCTGGAGTCACATGCAGCTCGGCCCGTCGTACGCTTATTTGGGAAGGGTTCAGACGGCCCCCATCCGTTCTATGATTCTTATGTAAGAGGAATATGACGATGGACAACAGTCAGCTGTCTTAAACACTAACATAATACGTCTTTGAGGTCAACATCAGCTCCCTTATGTTAATGATGCAAAGGGGATACCTTACGATACTTGACAACTAACTACTTTAATAAAAAAGAAACTGGCAAAAAGATGGTTTTATTTGCAGTTCCTTTAAAGTGCTTTGTGGATTCACCTTTTATTGCCGTGTAGCCGATAAAGACGTCTACTTTCAGTGGACCATACCTATGTTTCATTGTCCAGTCACTTGCACGTACCCAGGAGTTTCTGTAGTTCACCCAATGGACACTAAAAGGTAGAATGTACCAACGATGTCATTACCAAATGAACAAAAGTGTTACACATTCATGTATTCGTTCCTATATTGTGCCATCAACCAAGGCATCCTTGATCAAGGGAAGACTAAATACACTATTACAAATGTCTCCTTGATTGGAAATATTCTATACAAAATCATATTTACAGAGGCAGGGGTTGATATCTCTAATATCGTTACATGACTTCAGTGGGTTTTTTTCAATGATGTCCCTTTGGTTTCCTTCAGAAAACATTAATCCCGCACCAAATTTTAAACTGGCTACAACGGTGGACAAAGGTTTCTCAGACTAGACAAACTTTTGTCACCAAAGCTGTATGTTAAGTGCGTGCACGAAATGATACGATAATCTGAGTTTTAACTATTATCCAGTGTATCTTTTATCCATATATCACTGAGATAATATTTTACCCTAATCTAGGCAAAGATTAAAATGTTCCAACCGTGCCCTTTATAATTTTTAAGCTACTTTGAACGTTCAAAGTAGCTGCAGGGCCAACTTGTTGGGGATGCTTTGAACGTTCAATATATTCCTAGGCCTACTTCAAATCGATGTATCTGTACAATATCATTAGTTCATATTTCGATGGTTGCAAGCCAAAAATGATCTCGACATGTTCACTTAAATGACCTTGACCTTTTACCTTTTCAGCTAAGAGGTCACATGCAGATTTTAAATTAAACATAACCCATTTTCGAAATCTACATTTTGAGGTCAGTAAAATCGAGATTTTGGTGGCAATTTGTCTAGAAGATTTTGAGCTAGGACTTGCTTATTGCACATGAATATGGATCACTTGCTGCACTTGTTCAAATAATGATTGAAACTGACTTCCCAGATCCGACAGGTAAGCTTATCAGGTAATTTACATGTAGGGGACCGAGCATGTCCAGAAAGTTTACTTTAGGCTAAGACATTTAAATCTGAATATTTACGTATACTGTGGAGCATGTTGAAATTATATTTATAGGACATTGATCCAATTTGGGACAGGTCTTTACATTCACTTTGGGTTTTGTATGAGAACTCATAAATGGTATTCTATTTTGGCTAGTTGACTTTGAAAGTTCCGCACAGTAACCTTGGACCTGGATCCTTTTCTCAAGGTCACTTAACAGTTTAGTTAAATTTTATTTTCAAATGATAGCTAGAGAAACTGGATAAAGCATATGTATAGCATCATCTGGTTGAATTTCAAGCGAAATTGGGGAATAGTGTTTTTTAGTATCTGATATTCATTTCTAGGGAGAAGATTCAAAGATGGTGAAGAATGTGAAGAAATGACCATATAATTTTCATTATTCAAAATGAAAAAGGTATGAAAGTCTAATGAGACCACCAAAATCATTTTTTAAAACTGGTAATTACGAGTTGTTTTCTCGCAATTAAGACGAAAAACTCGTAATTTCGAGCTTTTTTCTGGTAATTACGAGTTTTTGCTCTAAATCAAGAGTAACTAAAACTCGAAAGTACGACTTTTTCTCGTAATAAAGAGTTTTTAAAACTCCCAAATGACGAGTTTCATCTGTTAATAAAGAGTTTCTTAAACTTGAGTGCGGGTTTTTATCGTAATTAAGAGTTTTTTGTCTTCTTTTCGTAGTTTTCCCACATTCAAAAGTCAATTTGCCAAATCGACAACAGTGATATTAACAGCGTGCCAGCAGGGTCACAAATGCGAAATTGGTACGGTATTGGTGATTAAGCCTGCGGTCTGAGCTGATGACACTTTGATTTTGGTTTTGCTACTATGGAAACTATTAAGACCTGGTTTACTCCATAATTTATGAAGTCATTCATGCAAAATATTTAAAATGTGATATAAAACAAATAAATTTATTTTGATTGTATAAACGTTTGTTTTGTTTTAATTAATTTAACATTATAACCAAGGTCATCATGTTTCAATTTTATGCACCAATATACAACACAAGTCTGCATGTCAAGCTGATAATAATCTTGTGAAGCATGTATTTAAATTAATTACACCAGCGACCATATTGCCTGTGGATATAAATGTCAAAATTGTTGCACACTGTCTGAGTAAGCCCTGGAATGATTTTTGACTATCATATTAGCCACATAAAGTTAAACACTTTTTAGTAGCTATTTGGCATAATTCATACTAATGAGTATAATTAAACAGTATTCCCAAATAGGAATTATTTATGATAATGCGACATTACAGGTATCAGTAAACGTTATAATAAAACAGAGGGCCAAGAATACATATGATAGTATTTGTAAAATTACCAGCTTTCATAAGTCTAAAGGACTTTGGTCTTACTTTCATCCATCACTTATAAGTGACCTTCTGTCACAAATGCAAAACCAGAGAGGAATTCCCAACTCACAAAATAGTTATGTATTACACATAGTCCTTCTGTGAACGATTCTAAAGCTCATCACATATTTTCGTTGCATGTCCCCAAGTGAATGGCACTCAGTCTGGCAAGAGAATGTCAGGTCTATATACTTTTATAAGTCGATTAAAAAACTGGATGTTCTGGAATCACCACACATTTAACAAATGTTTGTACAGGCACCTGTTATAAACATTTCCCTATATGTACCAGAGAATCTAATCAATGATATTAGAGTCAACTTAAAGGACGCGTCTAATAAACAATTGGCACATATCCACTGATCTTTATCAACATGGTTAACATATGTCCTGGATAAAAGTTAATTGACTTTTGGTAGCCAGAAAACTCGTTGTTACGACAAAAAAACCCCCTCGTAATTTCGAGATTCCAAAGCGCGTGATTACGGCAAAAAAATAAAAACAAAATACAAAAAAACATGTAATCATGAGAAAAAACTCCTAATTTAGAGACGAAACTCGTAATTGTGAGCTTTCAAAAGTCATTCTTACGAATGAAGCTCGTAATTTTGAGTTTCCAAAACTCGTAATTAAGAGAAAAAAACTCGTAACTTCGAAAGAAAAACTTGTAGTTTCGATTTTCACAAAGTCGTAATTATGATTTAAAAAACCCCTTGTAAATACGAGAAAAATTCATTATTTCCAGTAAAAACTGTCAATTGAAAACAGTTTTTTGATGGTCTCATTAGGCTTCCGGAGTAAGACATTACCTATAACCTTATCAACATGTGAAAAAATCACCTGTTGTGTTTAATGTGGCTTAATACGGTTAACTTAGAACTCTATGAAAGTCGAGGCAAGTTTTTCAGTTTATTAAATGACAAGTGCTTTAGTTATCCCCAGCAATATTAATCACAAAATCTTTTTACACCCGCAAAAATTGGTCAAATATGATTACGTAATAAATCAATCAATCAACTAATCAATTAATCAATCGAGAAAAAAAGAAGCCACGACTGACGGCCTGTGTGTAAAAAGTATGAATATTGATAAAATTTGATAGAAATCGTTATTGCGTTATTTGTGCTCCTGTAACACTAATAGTAACCGTCACGGGCAGGTAGGAAACGGTCTGAAGTTCCAGTTTGTTTCTACTTATTAAAACCTTCTACGAGACACTTTTATGCCAAATGCTTATGGATATTAAATATCTTTTAAGCTGAACCATTCTACCAAATTAAATAACACGATTCAAAATAACAACAATGTTTCATCCTTTGGTTGTCACGAAGTGCAAAGTGGTTACAAGAATGTGGAGAGATAAAGTGCAAAGAGGGTGCACGATATCTGCCGTTACACAGATGAGCCTGTTGAAAATGCATTATGCGTTAACAATAACCAAATTAATTTCTGATGTGAAACCAGAAAATACAGCAATGGGAAGGAAAAATACAAGTTATGCACTGAGATCCTAAGACGTCAAAACAATCATGACCATTATGATTTTGCTCTTCCCCATCATCACCTTGTAGAGCAGACGGTAATAACCAGGCGCATTTGTGTTTTTTGAGGTGCCACCACCATGTCTAAGCTAATGCGTTATGAGTTTACCATGAAAAATGTTTTTTTTCTTGTTATTGACTTGTAGGACGTCACTTTTAATGTTACATATCGTATGAAACTGGCCATTTTTTGGACCTTTTTGTGAGTATACACGTCTTCTAAAATTTAAGTTTCAACCGTACCTGTCTTCAATTCCATCGAGCAGTCCTTGATTCTTTGCATCTTTAATGGCCAGGGTAACTGCTGGCGACGTGCCCTCCATAAGCGTGTCCTCCTGTGTGTCAACAACACCTATGGCAAGTTTGACCTTTGACTTGGCAATTTGTGGCACAAGTAGCATCCATATCATCCAAAAACGTACGTCAAGCATTGTCAGACAAGGCTTATAAAAGTGCAATATATCTGCATCTGATGGCGTGAGTATATATAATTTAAAGCTGGCTATAGAACTTGTAGAATCAGAAGCTGTTCTGTTTCTGGTCCTCTTTTAGAAATGTGCGGGCAAAATGAAAGTAAAGAAAGTCCAATTGCCATAGAATTAATCTTATTAACCTTAGTGCTCCACATTCGGTGTCAACTGAATTAAGTATTTTGTTCCACATGTTAAAAGGCTTCCTGCAGTAGAAAATCGACTTTGCACATGACAACTGGGCAAAAAGACGTCAAAATATTTCTCAATGGTTCTTTTCATAATCCATTCCCAATTAAAAAAAAGATGGGACCGTTTATTGGTTTTTCTGTGAGGCAAATGTTCTACTCTGATTTATGGTGAACGTCATCTTGATATATAGATGGACTTTGTATGTGTATATTTTTACTGTAGCCTGGCTAAATTTGTACTTTTTTTGGATTTCATAAATTAGCGTTGAAAAAAAATATACTTTTAGCGTTTTAAAAACAATATACTTAGAAAACTCGGTTCGAATTTTCTAAGTATATTGTTGGAATATCATGACGACAGTAGGGTAAAACACCAAGCGAATTTATTATTCAAAATTAATGCTTCAGACTGTTACAATGCATAAAGAGGGCAAAGTAAAACAAGGTGGCAGACCACAAAGAAAGGCGGACATGATTGAATTGGTTAAGCATCACACCAGCACGGAATCAGATCAATAGAATGTACTGAATGGATTAATAGTTTGGCCAAGGATGTACGTGTTCGTGCCTGCATCTTTGAAGCGAAAAATTCCTAATAAAGTGTGAATATGGAAATATGCAGCTTGACACGGTATTCATCAACAAAAAAACGGTGCCTGCGCTATTGTCACGTATATTACATTCGGCTTGTTTCTAGAGTAGTGCGTGCAGATATACGACTGAATGTTTTTTTGAACATAAGCTGATGTAAAAAATACCATAAAGAATTTTGCCAGGGGTTAATATTTCTATGCGCAATAAAAGGTGTCACTGTACACAAAACCCCTTGCCTGAACTTTGGTGTAAGGCATCCAACATAGAAAGTATTCAAAAGTAACTGCATCTAGACAAATGAAAGCAAGAAAGACACTGACACTAACAGAAGATATTTATCACTTGTATAAAAACCCGCCGGTACTTTCGGACCTCTATCCAGTATCTCCGCAACCTTCTCTACTATTAAGGTTGTGTACAAAAAAAAAAAAAAGAAACTTTCTCAAATTCCAAGAAAACCTCACAAGTGGGCAGAGGATTAACGCCAAAATCAGATTTTTACCAATTCTTTGTCAATTTACTAGGGATTTCTAGGACTTCAAATGATACATGCTATCTTGAAAACAACTATGCGCAGACAGAGAAAATATCTTGCAACCTCAAAGTTAAACAACACAAAGGAAATTCAATACCTAAAATAAACAGCGATTTTATTATCGAAACTCAAGATTCACTAGAAAAGATTGCGATGAGCGATAATATGCGGTTTTGTGCGCCAGTTTTCAAAAGCTTCACTACAGCTTCAAAGCTTTGCTTTACTGACACAGCACTCCATTTTGTACGTTTGTTGAATACAATACGTCCTTTCTAGTGTATAATCTTGAAACTCCAAAACGGTGGATCTATTTCCTCACATTCACATCTTGAAGCACATGGCATTGTACGTATTCCTCAAAGTGAAGCTAAATGGCACACTTATCAGTAAATCTTGGCAAGCACCACATGCATTCAGGCTATATTAAATTAATTCATTTTATAAATGGTACAATAACAAAGAAAAAAAAAGATTTTTTTTCCAGGAAATTGGTATATTTGACTCCAGGATGTGAAGAAAATTGATGAGATATTTTAATGAAAGAAAGGTGCCAGATTATCTTTGATAGCTCTGTGAATAAAACAGGCCTATCATCAGCAACACAAGCCAATACTTCACAAAATAAATTGATTACAAAATCAATTATTTTGAATATAAACACTGTTACAATTTGTATGGGATATTATTAGTTACACACTGGTAGACTCGGTAATACAGCGAGCATCTCCCACGAAGGGAACTGGTATTACCCGAGGCGCCAGCCGAGGGTAATACCAATTCCCTGAGTAACACCTTGGGTAATGGAGGAAATACAATTGATAAAATTGTGAACCTCTAAGAGAGCCTTCGAGACCAGAATACCCTCCTTCCTCGAGCCTCCCTCCCTTCAGCACAACAAAACGTAGAACAACTCATCTAATAATCCAACCACAACCCTGTGTACTTTATTATAAAAACCTAAACAAGGTAGTGCAATTGTTTATTTAGTTTTTTAGTCCGTTATTTGTTTTTTTTTTTGCTGCTATTTTGCAGGATATGCATTGAAATCATCGTTTTTTTAGAGATATAGTTTGGCAATCCAATTGATTATTATGCAATTTCACCTTTATTGATTATGACCAACATATAGACTATGTCCTCAGGTTAAACAATATTGAAGCAGTAGTTTCTGAATAGATGGTAAATCCGTATTGTTGTAGTCTTGCTGCTACTTTCCACATTCAATATGCTCGGTTGCTGATTCAACAACTTCTCACTCCTTCGACTGTGGCATCATTTTCGGTTCCATTTGCAATGGCAAAGTCACCAAAATCAATCAAAACCTTCCATTTATCCTTCATGGCATGGTTGTGCTTAGATTTAAGAGTAGATTGCACGCCGTTATTTCCATGACTTAATGGTAATGCTATTTGTTCCCGATTGTTGTCTTTGCATGACTTGCTGCTGTAAATAAAATTCCTACCCCAAATGTAGGTTTGGGCTTTACTCCTTAGTAATACTTGTTTTTATGAATAAAAACTAAAATTTCATTTAAGTACTGCTGAAACAATGGTTTTTCCTCGTTATTATCCAGACAGAATGAAAATAAAACCAACCGCGTTGTCGGTCCTTGTCAACCTCCGACTCTTCGTGTGTTCGTATTACCCACGCCTCTGGCTTAGATAATACGGTAGCAATTCAGGTCACCTGACAACACAGGTAGTTCCATTTTCGCTATGGTCGTTTTTCAATTGAGACAATTTGTAGGAAGAGAGCAGCTTGGAACAAAATCCATCACGATTTTCCACAAGGAACAAATGCGACCACATGATTTGATTAATATCACCCCAACGGTGTACATGTGAAAACGATATAATTCTGGAGAAACTTTAAGTGGTCTTTGATCGGATTGTTAGATTTGGAATATATCAAGAATGCTTTGCGATTCAGGTTATCATGTAATGTTTGTATTGAGATCTAAAGAATCTACTATGATGTGCATCAGATAAACTATATCTATATATACAATTTATGTCCTGCACAACTTCTGCTCCAGTTTATTTGATTTATGCATGCCGTAAACCTGTGGAGAGAAAAGTATTCTGCGAATGTAAGGATAGTCGAGGGTCATTCCATCTTCAGTGCTTTAGTGCCTCCCACCCCACCCCCACCCGCACCCCAGTCCTTCCATGACCCGTGGGAGGTTCGTAACTAACTTCGCGTTCAAGGAGATGTTTGTTAATCCTTGCATTAAAGTAAAAATCCGTGGGTGCCATCTGTTTCCTCAGCAAATAAACTAATGCATGTTTTTGAGGCATAACCGAAATATTAAGGACAATTCACTGTGGAATCTGATATTAGAATTTTCTTAGAACAAGTGATTGTGCAGGCTAAATGTAGGCATCTGCTGGTTTGGTACAGCCGTCCTACGAATCGAAACTATTAGTATATAAACGAAAATTGTTATTGTCCCCCGCCACGGAAGGTGGCATAGGGGGACATAGCATTGGTAAGGATAGGGGCTGTGTCCGTCTGTCCGTCCGGGAGCACATCTCTAGAACCCTAAAAGGTAGATTAATGAAATTTATTCCAGAGATGCACCATACCACGCGCATGTGCGCTGTGTATTTTTTTTTCACCTTGATAATGGGGTCGAGGAACACTTCCTTTTTTGTGTGTCTGGCAGCATAACTCTAGAACCTTAGAGATGGAATAATAAAATTTCTACCAGTGATGCATTTTACCAAAGGCATGTGCGCCATGTATTAATTTTGACCTTGATCTATTCTTAATTTTTGACCTTGATCTATTCTTAATGTCACAGAGCCCAATAACATATCATTTTTGTGCATCCAGACATGCTGGACACATTGTATAGCTTTCTTCTGTACATTTTTGAGGGGGACATAGATCCTTTGGATCACTGTGCACTTGTTAGCTTAGTTGACTTGGCATATCTTATGGTTCTTCATCTGTCTTGCACCGGCCAGAGTATGGTGGGTCGTCGTCTATTGTTATCTACTATTTGTATCTTTTATTTCGTTGTCAAAACCGTTGGGTGGATCCTCTCCAAACTTAGTACAGAGCTACCTTGTATGCGTTTCTGCCAAGTGCGTTCAAATGGTCACGCTCGACAGACCTTTTTATGTTTTGGTGGAGTTTCTTTTTTTTGGCCAAATCTTAAAAAGCATTTATACCGCTTGGTGGCTGATTGCTTTGGCATTGTCAGAGAAAAATGTTTGAGTACCCAAAGACTTTAATTTGTCACTAGCTGGTGGTCTAATATTTAACAAATAAAGTTTGCTTTCATATTACTGCATTGACTTTTCCAAAACCTGTTAGAAATGTAGAAGTGCAAAGGTTGTTTATTATGCGGTGTTGCTGTCGATCCCCTTTTTATCGATTTTTTTTAACCAATGTACTGATCGATCAATGTGTTTAACCTTATAACAATGTAAGCCAAAGGGGATTGCACAAATACCCATGATTTTTGGCTTTCTAAAATCTGTCAAATTTATCTCACATTTCGTGAAGTTATACCTATGGTTAGTGTCTACTAAGTTTGTTAAAATGTTTATGCTTTAGAGACTTTTTGATTTTTGTGATTATTTTTCATGTTTTTTGTTCGTTTTCAGCCGAATCTTATTTTATCTTCTTCCCTGTAACCACTTTGCCACCTGTTCCTAAAAATCTTTTTTTTTTCTGAAACCGCTTGGCCAATTGCTTGAAATTAAAAAGGGACACTTCTACGGATCCCAAGGGCTTAATTTTGTTCAATACGTGGCACTACACCTCTAAGATTTTATGAATATTAGAGTGCTTTGATTGTTCTGGGAACGCCTCAGCAGGACAATTGAGGATTTTTTCTTGAACTTAAAGGTTAGCATGATTGAATGGTTACCATACATTAGAAAGTTAATGTCTAGGGTGGTTAGAAATGATATGTGAAAACCAAAATGTTGAATTTCATTTTTGAAAAGTGTTTTTAACTCCACAAGTGCACCACATTTACTCCATTAAAGCGCTGGAATTTTCTCCGATCATGGCCCGATGTGGAAAGGTGCTAGCAATGTCACAAACACAACCTGCTAGCTGGGGTGAATGTGTTACATGTAAAAGCCAGACTGCCTTCAGTAAGTCAAGAGTCATGGCAGGTACAGGAGTGCAAAGTGATTCCGCAGAGACTGAATTGAGTGTTTTATGTACGTGGTCTGCTGAGGTTGAAGAGAAGAATTATCAAGAAAAGCTGTAGCAGCAGAAGAAGAGATCATTGAGCCTGACAGACATGCGCCGAACGTCCAGACCAACTTGCCATCTGGTGAATAATCATTCGTTGCAAAAGAGACATTTTCTATCAAAAATTACTTGACTTTATTTGACAAGAACGTTCAGCTTTACAGACATGAGTCGAACGCCCAGAACCCTACCGTCACTAGCAGTATTGCAGAGAGTGCAGTCGTGGGACAGCCAGACCACCTTGTCATCTAGGCAATGATAAAACGTTGCAAAAGAGATATTTTTTACAAAAAAATCACTTGACTTAATTGGACAAGGACAAGCATTCATGCAATAAATTGAAATTTGCGTTAGGATGGGCCTTGGCTTGTGTTTCAAATTCTAGCATTCACAGAAACATCTACGGACTACGCCTACGGTATATCATGAACACATTATCGAGATAATATACCCACGGGTATGTAAAAGTCTGTACAAGCAGTTTATTTTCCCTTCCCATCTGTATGGGTGATTCAATAGGTTTGTATTTATGAATTGCTTTCAATATCAATACTGGGCAGCAACCTCGCGACCCTTGGTAGGCAGTAATTGATGGTGCCATACACATCAGTACATGTGCTTATATTTAAATGGTCCTTTATTTCAGGTCGTATCCGTCATGTAACACTGGCAAATATTTTCCGCTGACTGACAAACACTGCTCCATGACCGAAAGAGATCAAAGTCCAGCCACCCACTGGTCTTGGCAGCTGCGCAGACGAGGCGCGAAAGTAGTAGCTATCCAAATGAGTGTTTTCAGGTTATGGGATTAAACACCTCGCAATATATAGTACAAATTGGATATTCACATTACATTTACAGTGGCCAGCTAACTGAACCCAGGGATCTGCGATAGACTCTTTCAACCCTTGACGTGGGTATGCAACAAGATCGGTCCATGTTTGTCCATGTTTCCTACCCATTTTTCCATCAATTGAATCAAAATGGTTAAACACGCTAACAGTTTGTTACAATTATTATTATTATTATCATCATCATCATCATCATCATCATCATCATCATCATCATCATCATTATTATGTGAAAACCTCCATGGATGGATAAAAAAGGAATACATTGAGATATTTACTCCAACATGTTCAAATAATAATAAGACGGGATGAGCTGAAGTGTTACACACAGGTTCCATTCGGAACTCGCACAGCATCATGTGAGTGTAAGTGTTTACTTCTTGAGGCAACTATGCAGTTCATTGAAAGTTCCAAAATATTTCCTTGAAGTAAGTAATGCAACTATCTTTCACGGAATGTATTGCGGCATCAGACCACAACAACATACATGTAGTCAAATCTCATGCTTTGCACTCTCAAACAATGGCTGGAAATGTATGTCTGTTGTTTTGATGGACGGTCTCTGCCTAATGTGTTCACGGCACCTGCTGTGTATTGGCAATATAAATGTTCTGTTTAGGGCAGTCAGAAAATGTACTGTAAAATTTCAGACAGAGTGGTCGGGTGTACACATTTGTTGCCTAGGGGCCAGATGTGGACATGAAATGTTGCGTAGCGTCAATTGTATGGCACCGATATAGAACGGGCTAATGTATTATATCATTATAGTCTATACGCCTCTACCACAAGTTAATGCAATTCGTACATGGACATCTTTAAAGATGAGTTAAACACATCAGAAGTCGCAAACTGGAGAATCTCCATTAAATCGAGCCACTATATTGCAAAGTTTTTCTGGCCATACCATTTTTGGGGGCTGGGGTGGGGGCTTAAACAAAAACAGAATTCAGGGCCTTAGACAGTGCATCATACCCCAGATATGATTGTAATATATGCTGTGTGAACAGTTTCATTCAGTTTGCCTCGTGTAGTGCAAGCGGCAGCCGCTCCCTTTGTCTTTGGTGAAATGGTGTGGGAAGAAGCAGCTGACGTGTTCCTACAATATGATCTAGTCTGAAAGCAAGTATACAAGCATAGTGAGGATACTTTTGGATCTTTTGGCAAGTATTTTGCTCAATAAAATCGCGTTTGGGAACAGTAACTGTTTTCCTTATATTATCGTCCACCATGGTAGGCAAACGGGATGTAATCACTTCGACGGGCAGCTTCAGTGACCAAGGCTCAGAATGGCCTCCGTTACTGACTGTTTTGATGAACGCAATCTTGGACATCAGTATAAACGTTCTATGACACAAGTAACTGGCGTTCTTATGTATTTTATAATTTTCAAGATTTTAAGCCAGGAGGCCAGACGCAGAATTCGTGACTGTGGCACAGTTTGTTCTGGTTTGTTTCATTTATTATTATTATGATTGCTCAGACATATGGACGCTGGATAATTTTTGTAAAACGAGGAATAGGATATTTCAATTTTATGTGGCTCCCCTGAGGAAATTTGCAGTCTTAGGTCAGCGCACAGAAGGCATAAGTCACGAAAAAAGTTTATCGAGGGGCACCCCACCTCCACAATTTTAAGTCTGGACTTGTTTTTTTCCCAAGGGCAAAGCCCTTATTGGTCTGCAATATTGGTAATGGTGGCTTCTAGCCTCATGGTTACTATTAACACTAATAGAAAAGTATTACCGGGTTTCCTTTGCTGTTGTTAGTTTGACCTTAAGTGACCTTTAAATCATATCCATTTACATCTTCGTAACAGTGGCCGTGTTATTTTTCATTTAAACAAATTATGACTCCAATGGAGTGTGAAGAAAGATTTTGATGTGGCAAGCAGTGATGATGGTCTTTAAAAAGGAGACCATGACTTTATTTCAAAGTTCATAGGATCATTTCAGCCTGCGTCCAAGGTCAGCTGAGCACATGACCGTCATACCCGTCTTGTTCTTTTCATTTTTTTTTCAGTTGATGCATACATTAATAACGATTGCTCTGTAAATCAGTGGCGACTGATATGAAAATTCATAACAATGGACTAGTACGCAGCAATAAGCTTTGAAGACACACACACTGATTTGCTATGCAGCAAATTATCTTTTTCTATTTTTTTTTTAATTTTTGATTTGCTGTGTTTTAGCAATTTTTGTTTTCTATCCCAAACAGCATCCTGGATTTTCTTTATACTTGGTGGGTGTGTATCTTGACTCGATATCCGGTTACATCGTTGACTACATGGTGCCCCTGGCATTTCAGGAATTTAACACATTTACCAATAAAGATATGCAGTAATTCTGACATTACAGCTTATATCTTGGAAACGGCAGATCCAAGGCACATTGTTACTATTAATCACCAAAAGAAATGAACGTATGAGGTTTCTTTTCGTTTTGATTATTTTGACCTGCAGTGACTCCAAAAGGTCCATCATATTGGCTAATATTTTGGTAGTGGTGGATCGTGTTGACTTTTGTTTCAAAAATAGTAACTCCAGAACTGTGTTCCTCTTGAGTTTGATATTGCAAACAATGAGGGTCCTTCAAAAGGTCAGCCTGACAATGTTCATGGTTGACATTGAAATAGCATATGCAAGGTCACTTTGTAATAGAAAAAGTATAGACACATATCTTTTACATAGATTGCGAAGCAGGCCAAGCCTATATTAATCACTCTCCATGGCACAGATGGTGGCGTATACTTTCCTACCACCATGTTTGGTGGAGGAAACCGAAGGACTCGGAGAAAACCACCGTGCGCAGTCAGAGTGGTAGGAACTCTTTCCACATGCTTCCCCGGCCGTGAATCGAACCCGGACCGCAGAGGTGGAAGGCGAGCGTGTTGCGCCTCCGCAAACCGTGCATCACTTTGTAATAACTTGCATTGTTCTTTTCGTATTGGGAGAATTATTTCAACCTTATCTTTAGTTCGGCACATAAAGATGGTCCTGTGTATGGGCTGCAATGAGATGGAAGTGGTTTATTTTGAACCAATTCACAAGATCAAAAATGACTATTTTATTGATTCTACTGCTTTGAATTATATTTTGGGAACTGTTGAGTAACTGTTTTTGGGTAGTCTCATAAGAACTATTGAGTTGGCACTGAAGTATTTGCACATGATGAAGGCATTAAGTAAAGGGCAACCTTGATCTAACACAGGATGTCATAGGCCCACTTCAGTCTGTGCTTCTAAGGTGCGCTGCGCACAAAAACATCACAGCCCTGTTGTTGAGTCGATTTTTTTTTATCAAAATCTTGAAAATAAACCATTTCGACCATGTTTAGCCAACTGCTTCGAAAAATGCATGGAACATTACTGAAAATACCTATTGCTTAATTTTTTCCCTGGTGGTGCTGCGAATTATCCTACCTTTTAAGTAAATCTTTGTGTTTTTTCTACTGTCGTCTCCCTAACTGCACGCTGGATTCTTTTCAAACCTGGTAAAAATAAGCTTTACTCGGTCTCCAGGAAGTTTTTTGGACAAGTTTATGGAGGTGTCATTTTTTAATACAAATTTTCGGAATTACAAATTATAGGCAACGTGTTAGAATTGGTACTATAGCGATAGCAGAAAATCTGACCTATTGGTTATGGATTGGAAATCGTAGATCCTAGATCCATGTTGCTAGAAATAGTCACTGGAAAGTACTTATGGAGTTTCTTTTGATGTTGTTAATTTTCACCTTGAGTGACCTTGAAAGGCCAAACCAACAATTTTGCTTTTATTCTCACTTTGACTATAATTACGCTGTGACAATTTTTGTTTCCGCACCTACCATGGTTAGATCCGGTAAAGTTTGTTTTATTGGGACAGTGTCGGCACTACTTTTTCCTGCATCATGCTGAATTTTTAGGCCTGTCATCCATAGATTAAACGTCATGGCACGAGATGCACGCGCATCATAACATAGCGTAGCTTCCGTGAAGAACGATAAAGTTTATTGGACCCTCCGAGGGGGAAACGTTTTGCCGAAGCGTACTAATCGCTGCATGCATAGAGGGTGAAACATTTTATATACACACATACATATATATACATATATGTAAATATATATATTTGTATATATATGTTTGTATATATATATGTTTGTATATATATGTTTGTATATATATGTGTATATATATATATATATATATATATATATATATATATATATATATATATATATATATATATATATATATATATATATAGTTTACTACAAATAAAACATCCATTCAGTGAGCGATGCATGACCAAGAATTGCAAATGCAGTGAAATTGAAATTGATATTGGTGACCAAATATCCTCTCACATTATATGCTGAATCATATGCATAATATAAATGTAACATGTACGTCCATGATTTATCGCATAATAACACGTTCCATTGCAAGAGCCTTGATTTTGGGTGATTCACTTTTAATGTACTATACAATTTCAAATTTCGTATTAGTCGAAACAGCATCATATGTGTAAATGTAGTAATAGCACAAATCTACTGTCAAAGTGTACTTTCTGATATTGTCTTGCACATTACGTTCCTAAATTTAATGACTGTGAGCCTGTACAGACAGCAGTTATGGTCGTTTTAGGTGTCAGTACAGGACCAAAATATAATTATGTCCGCAGGACCAAAACTTGCTTAAATTGCAATATATTGGCGCTATATATTCAACTTTTTCCAGCAATATCATATCTAAGAAAGAGGAGTGGAAAGAAAATGTGTCTTTCGATGTTCCCCAAGTGACAACATGTGTTCATGGGATCAATTCACATCCTTCCTTGTCGTATGTTATACCCAGCTGCGTGTTGCGTTACATTTCTCTTGATATACTTGCGGTAGGATTCTGCCAACGTTTGAATATTCGTCGACGTGCATCAGCTTTTAATCGGTCAGATTGTCGTCCGGAAGTAGAATTATAGGAGGCAATTTTCTTTTAAACCCCTTTTTTCCCAGCAGCCAATAGGTTTTTTGAACACCTTTACCCTGTAAAAATGACACGATGCAGCTAATAATATGCAATGATACATAAATAAAGTAAAGAAAGAGTTCTTGTAGTAGCATTACTTTATGCCAAATATACAATACAGAATACAAAACATTAAGTACAAATGGAGCATGCAGCGTACCGACACTGTAAGAGGTGAAGCGTCTCTTAATAGAGCGATCTTAAAGTTTTACTGCATGATTATGTCACATCTCTAAAAGAAATCATTTGGACTTGGGTCATTTGGAAATATATACAGGGATCATACTGATCATTTTTGCTGTCTTGTATCTTCATGTGAGCTTGTGGACGCGCATGAGCCTACGACGAAACTTGCTTCATTATTTGGTTCTGGTCGCCGAATATGGTGTGGTAAGGATTGGTAGCACAAGTGACCGTCTCCCAAGGTCTTAACTTCTTAATTTTATTGAAGTAACCAGATTGAAGAATATGTGAATAAGAAAGCCTGATGTCTGAAATCTGTATCAACGTTTGTGACTGACACAAATATCCAGTTTCTCGATGTGATTTGTCCGCCAATTACAGTAACGTGCGGTGTGTTTTAAAGGTATGAAAACATATAGAGTACGCCAAAGCACATTTCTAACAGCAAAGTGGCCGCTAAAACGCGACACCTGTGGTCAGTTTTATAATGTATGTTATGCCTATTACGTGGGCTGCAGAAGTAAGTCTTCTTCTTTCTTTCCACCGAATGTTGCATCTTATTATAGAAACTGAAAAGTCTTTATATTTGCCGGTGTGATGTCAAATTGCTTCTATATCACGACGGATTATATCATGCAATGTTACGAAAGGCTCTCACCTTAATTGGGATTTCTCCTCGACATTCCAATATATATTCTTTTGTCACTTTCAAGCCTTGATACGTGGCACAACTTACATGTATTTTGCAAGCTGTAAAAATACATCGTTCATATATATATATATATATATATATATATATATATATATATATATATATATATATATATATATATATATATATATATGCGTTTTTTTACTATATTCTCATTCCATTGTGCCTGTCCAGCCAAATCTCAAGCACACACCCCTAAATTACATTATAACTCAATGTCTAGTAATCTCCCACCGTATGATATTTTGAACCCAGTTATTATATAGCCATACAAACTTTTATATATATAATATCAAAATTCCAACTGCAATAGAACACGAGGTTCCTGACATTATCTTCTAGTACTCTAAAAACATAAGAGTTTTTACTTTTATAGGGCTGTTGGGCACACTTATTGAGTACATGAAGTAAAGGCGGCTGTTGCATGCACATGGTCGCGTCATCGTTTCCGTGGCAGTGTTTGTGTAGGGGGCTATACTACCAACAGAGAGTTAACAAACTGAGCTCAGAGTACAAGTAATTGAAGTAAAATAATGCCACATTGATTAAAAGTCTTTAATAAGCCACTAGAAATCATGATTTGTTATACAAATATTGTTATGCCCATACCACAAGAAAGATTGATTCAACTGCTCTTATAGAGTTTTTGGATGCGAAGATATGCAGCCCAAGGCGTCGTTATCCAAAATTTTTACCAGATTGTCAGTGCATATAGCGACATGAATTAATACCCTGCGGGACTCACATATTGTAATGTCTTTACTATATACAATTCCTCGCTTATTGGTATTTTTCAAAATTAATTTTCACCTTCCCCGGTGGACTCCATGCACGATGCCACGTAAACAGTGTCCCCTAAAAGACAGTACCGCGGTATAGCTTGTCCGACAACACCTGCAAGGAATTGATTCTTAAATAATACCAGCATTGCATACGATCTACACAAATTTTCATGGAATATATTGAAAATAAAAAAATAGGCGTTTAAGTAATAATAATGATGATAATAAGAATGTGTTGTCATATTATTATACACACTGAACTGCGTACTTGTGAGACAAAGAGGGCAAGTGTTACATAATGGTATTGACATAGCGTAACTGGCCTATGATTGATAAGCAAAGGGATATATTGAATTTCACTGTCAGAAAGTAAAAAGCGTACCTGCCACACATGGCCCTGTGTGCAGTCCAATCCTAATTTGTAGTTTTTCTTCCGGTAAGTGGCGCATTTTAAAATCGGTATACAAGCAGCTCAACAAATGTAGCGACATGTTGGCAAGCTCTTCTATGTGTTTATCACCATTCCTCTTCGGCAATCCGCTGGCCACCATATAAGCATCACCAATTGTTTCAACCTGGTGTCCAATTCAATAATAAATCAATGTCGATTTGTGACATACCACGTTATTGAATTCGTCTGTCGATAAATTGATGGGGGGGGGGGGGGGGGGGAGTTTAACAGGTAGATTCACACCCTTTAATGATATATTGGGCAGCGATCAATATAGTTTAGCAAACATATCGTCTTTGCGGTTTCACACGAAAACGTCAACAAAATGGTGGACCAATATGAAACAGACTTGCGTTCACAAGGCAAGGTTTGCAAGGTAACCTTTTATTGACCTTCACAATATGACCACCCCTAAGATTACCTATTACGTCTTTAATGACACCTAACGGCGTGCTTGAGCGAGTTGCAATAACCCAGGTGCGGTCAAAATACTAGACTGGCTACGGTGTTCATAATACATGGATGGAGGAAGTGGCGGTGAAAAAAAAGACTGAATGTTGACTAGAAATATTATTATGGTTAGCAAAGGACAGAGAAACAAAAGTTATTTTCAAGGCCTACGCAAAAACTTGGAACTTAAAAATTACGACTGACCCTAAAATAATGCTTCTGAATCAAGAGGTATGATCTTATCTTGTGCAAAACACATGAAGTTGTATATGGCTATATATTTTGAGTTGTTCATCAAGTGCACTTGGCTGTGTATCGAATTTTTGCGAAGTTTTGATCCTCACTGAATTTTGCATATAGTAGAATTTATTGTCAGAGACAAAACAATGTCGAACCTTGTAAACATCATATCTAGAAACCACGTGGTCAAACATGTTGTATAGATCAGTCAATACGTCGACAACTTGCATCGGCGTGCTTTTACCAGACAGGGATGTGAACTCAACGATGTTAGAGAAATAGATTGTTATCGCCTCGAACACCTCGGGGTCGACAGATCTACCTGTCTTCAGGCCGCTTGCGACGCTCCTAAATAAAAAGGTACAACTTGGTCGTGATTTGTGTCTTGTTTGATTAGATTTGCCTTTTCTGTAAACAAGAGAAACGAATCACTACACGCTACATCCATTGATATTTTATGGGATTAATAAACATAGCTGATCAAATAACCAACGGAAAGTAAGACAGGTTCTATGAAATGTTAATGTCGGCGAATCGTAGTCAAGTAGAGTCTTACCTGCTGTTAAGCAGTTTTGTCTCGTGGATCGACGTTGTAAAGCACGTTTGTGCTGGTAGTAAAATGTGCACATGGAGGATAAATGAATTTTTGACTGTAAACTCTCCATAATACTAATATGTTATTCCTTTTATGTTCTCACTTTGAAATACACGCATAATTCCAAATATATATTATGTAAAACCGTTATCTACTGGAAGATTGGATACAGTGAAATCTTTCTTTACTTTTTCTCATATATATTAGGTAACATTTATTGTTTACCGATACAAGTTAATAAAATTTGTTTGCCATTGGTAGCTACATTTTGTTGAAAATTGTTATGCAGGCTAATTATCTAGTAGAATTTCACACTCAGTTATCGTCCTTGTGCACCGCATTCATTAATCATTTTATTACTTATTATAAAAATGTAATACAATGCAAAGCAATGCAATAAAATTCTGGTGCAGTTGGTGGTAACTAGTTTGGAGTATAACAGCGCAACCCAGCTGACTGTGCAGAGACAGAGTAAAACATTACGAAAAGCAGTATCCTATTCGAAAGATGAGATGACAAACGTTGCCTAAGAGTTAGGCAACATGGTTTCTCACTATGTTTTAAAAAGTAAAGGATCTACTCTCTGGTTATTCACAAAACTTGTTTCTTGATGTTCCTACAGTAGAAACAAACACCGATTTTCATCAGTCGTGGACGTCTTGGCTGCACTCATTCGAGACACAGTACGGATCTACATTAGACGTTATCCTTTCCCTTAGCAACTGCATCGGGAATTTATTCTCTTTCCATGCATCCTTACCTCATTTATAACCCGATATAAAATTCATTTCGTTTAATTAACCTTTATCATTGTTAACCATAAGGACCAGATACTCTGCATTCGTGCAATGTGGACTGCGTGCGTGCGGCTGTCAGCCCGAGGAGAATCTTTGTTTGAAGAGGCTCAACGATCCTTAAATGTTTTACAGATTTTAAGATGTAGAAGACCATTGCGGCTATATTTAAACATGACGAAATTTTGACCACCTTCATGGTCACGAGGTTGTGTTTGTGTCCATCAAAAGCATGGCAGATTGAGTCCTGCTTAAAAACCAACACATCCCATCAACTATTTATGACCCACTGCCGCTTGCAGGTGAGCCATGGTTAGTGGACACCCATTAAGGTTGACCAAAACGCCAAATATCCATATGAGATTGGAACAGATAGGAACAGCAAGAGACTGCATATTTAATAATGAAACGTGGCACAGTATGTCGTATGTTGAAGTAAAAGTGAGTAAACGACTCTCTCTCTTTCTTTCTCTCTCTCTCTCTGTCTATATATGTATACAGACACAGACACACACACAGACACACACACATATATATATATATATATGTATGTATATATATATATATATATATATATATATATATATATATATATATATATATATATATATATATATATACACATGACTGATATATATACACATGACTGGGAAGCTTAGGATATTTAGAATCTGAATTTGGCCGATACAAGGGAAATTGTTTTGTTTGTTCCTTAATTTTTCGGTTCCTACTTAATTACATATCTTGATATTATCGTCAAATCATCTTATGGTCGCTTCAACATGACAAATTGTCAAGAGGCTTACATACAATATTTCCCCTTTTTCAGATACTTTTTTTAGATGTTACAAAACTCAACGCATTCTACTCTCAAACGTTAAGTTAAGTAAAACAATTTTCAAATCTAAATTGTAAGGCAGTTTAGTAGTATTTTCCCTGATAGGTGTTTAGAAATGCAGTTCGTCCTCACATCACTTTCTCGCTTGGTACTATTTTGATGAGATTTTGTAAACGCTGACTGTAATTATAGCTGTGCATTTCTGAGACACAACGATAGGAAAACAAAACGTATGTATGTATGTATGTATGTATGTATGTATGTGTCTGTCTGTCTGTCTGTCTGTCTGTCTATCTATCTATCTATCTATCTATCTATCTATCTATCTATCTATCTATCTATCTGTTTATCTGTCTGTATTAAAAATAAAGAAATTGACAACCATGTTGGAACAGGCATATCCTTCGGATCACAGACTACTATCACTAATGCTTGTGACGGTGGGGGAAGATTCAACAACAGCAACTATATATATATATACCTGTGTGTGTGTTGTGTTAATAAGGCATTCACAAGCTGCACACTTTTCAGGAACTTTTGTGTCCTGTGCCTTGGCAGTGACACCTCTCCCGGTCTAAGGTGCGACACAACTTCATTCATGTAGATGGCAAAATTCTTTCTATCTACCCAGGCACCCTGCAGGGTAGCTCCATTAATACTTTTGTATGGTTTATTAGTGATTTATTATGCATTAGTTGAGACTTTAGGGGTTAATAATCATAAATGTATGCATGGGGTGCATAAAAATATGAGCAGAACGCTTGTATTTCAGAATTTTTTTTTCTTTGAAGGGGTTTATTCACTTTGAACATAATCGCAGTTTATTGAAACGTATGGGTAAACTATTCTTGACAGTAACATATAAGCTGTTTTATTATAATGTGTGCTTCGGATATATGGAGTTTATTTACGAACCACGTCTAGAGAATATGCACCTCCATCAAGTGGTTTCATATTCATTTGAGCGTGATCTTGTTTTCCGACTTATTTTAGTAACTTTGGCGCGTAAGTTGATCCCCAAATTGGTGGTTTTGCAGTGCATAATGCTGCAGTACGACGGTTATACCATGCTCACCAGTGAACACCTTCATATTGGGCCTTTGTTCTCAGATATGTTGATCAGCATCAGTGTGAAATTCTCAACAACTTTTATATTCATAATATCTGGTAAACAGACAACAATAATAATTTCAAAATTTTAACTGTCATCGGTTCTTGTATTTGTATAATCGTGTGCAATTTTGCATTTTTATATATATTTTATAATTGGTGTAAACAGATTTTATTTCAACAAAAAATAGGATTGAGGAACAAATGCAAAGCACTTATATGAAGCATTTATTCGGGTTACACGATACTCTTCACAATTGTAGATGACGATTAACACTCCAAAAAATAACAAGATTTTTCACAGAAAGGTTGCACGAAGTTGAACAATGAGGGATAGATCTTAACAATATATTTTGCATCAGAAACGCTTGTTCCAAAGGATACAATCTTGAAAGATAAGAATACATGTATATTGCCTATTCTGGATTTGGTAGGGTTATCGTGTAGATTTTGAGTCGTCATATGGAAATCTAGGGACAATTTTTCTGACTAGTATTGTGCGAATAGATCTATACATGACATTCAAGCAAAAAGTGCTTGAATGTTTTGTTAGTACAACCGCAAAGGAAAAATGGAGAATTAACAACATTGCGTTTGTAGAATTTGCGATCCTTTGAGTAACTTTCAAAGAGAGCCCAGTCGTGCATGTTGTAGTTGACCTTGCCGTGTACCGCAATAGAGGTGACGGTGCACCTTCTGAATATGCATGAAAAAATGTAGTTTATTTTTGAAACTCTGAAGCCGTTGAGACATTTTTCACACCGTTTTTCTAAAGAATTCTAAACTTTAATGGTTGATGCAATCAGTGAATTTCATCTCAGTACACTTCGACAGGGATTGGTATTTCTATAATCATAAGGAGTGGAAGAATTGTGAGGTAATCTCCCATATGAGTATTACAAAGATAGTCCATATACCATTAAAAGAAAGTTTAAACATGTGAGTGTTTTTATTTTTAACATTTTTACCGTTTCACTTTGCTACTTATATACTTGTGTTAACTGGGAAGGATAAAGATGTTGAAAATCCAAAGGAACGATTATAACAAAAAATGTAAACTGCAGCAAGGATCCTATGATTTTCGATACAACAACATTGCTTTTCTAAATGATGGGCGGGGACGGGGGTTGGTGTGTGGTGGGAGGTGCAGGTGGTCAGATACGAATTTGCTACTTACGATGGGATCATTCTGTGTAATAAAATATTGTACTTCCGTTTCTCCTCGAGTAATAGGCCAGTTCTTCGGCGCCTGATCTTTTCTAAATTATTGGCGTATCGCTCGGGTTTGCCTGTCATGGTATCAACACTGGTACTATTCTCGTGACTGTAAAGATACGAGCGGTTCTTATTCATGGTACGTATGTTTAAAATAAATATGCGAGGCTCATTTCTGAGTGTTGATTGTAACAACTTCAAAAAGAGTAAAAATCGTGAAAATAAAACTCTCTAGGATTACCATCATCCCGATTTGTGGATTAGTCTTTTATTACCTTTCTATTTGTAAAAAGAACCTTACTTATTAAATGGTTAAAAATATCAACTGCATACATGTTCCAGTGAAAAGATATATTGACATGCAGTAGTAAAAAAATTCTTACACAATTTCTACCAATTCTGTATTTTTTTTTTCAAAAAAAATTCATAAAGTGTTCTTACCTTCCACTAGACATCAATGCAAGACTTTTCCTCACATTTGTGAATGTTGGTCGTTTACTTGGATCCTCATTCCAGCATTCTGCAATTAATGCTAGCACCCCCATGTTTACATCCTTATCTGTGTTGGTATGCAATACTGGTCTAAATGGCGGAATCTCATTCGTCTGCAATCGAGTTATGATGTCTGTGAATGAAACAAGACGAGATGTTTGGTCACAGTTCACTGCCCAAAATGTCTGTATTTCTTCTTCTTCTTCTTCTTCATCATCATCATCATCATCATCATCATCATCATCATCATCATCATCATCATCATCATCATCATCATCATCATCATCATCATCATCATCATCATCATCAGTAACATCAGGTAGGAGTAATGGTAGTAGTAATAGATTTTTTGTCGCTAATGTCACTACTAGTGAAGCATTTCATTTTTCGTATAACATTGATATTAATTAGCTAGCATATCAGACAGTTACGCAGATTTGACAATAGCTTACACCAGAATGACAAGTGTGATAATCAGTGTGAGCCAGTGAGTGCACAGCTAGAAGTAAAAAAAACTATTTATGTACATGTAATCATAAGCTATAGCTTTTTGCGATGACATTTTGAGAATCCCATCTGCTTGGCAATGATACGGTCACACACAGGCTAGCCACTTGCAAATTTCTCATACGATGGTTTGGTCAACATCATGTGCCTGGTAATGCCAATTTTCAGCAACTGTATGTCAGGGGTTGTAATAAACTTTGCAATAAGGTTGAACGTAAGCAACGCTTTCTTTGATCATAAAGCGTGTTCAAAAACTTTTACTGACTTCATTTCGGTTCTGAAAATAGTGTTCTGGTCACAATCAGATCAGCAAACACACATTGGTATGAATAAAGACTTCAAATAGCTATAAATGTCTTCTTGAGCAGTAAACTGAATTCAAGAAACGTTTAGCTACCCTTTGGTGACATGTCATCTCTCATGTAGGGCGAACTTCGATACAAGATTTCTTGCGCAACGATGGAGAAACTGAAGACGTCACCCGATTGAGTTCCGTTCCTTGGGGCTACCTCTAGCCTCAGTATTTCTGGCGAGGTCCACAGCATATCTAAATTAGAATACCATCTCTTATGATGCAACTTGCAAATCAAATGTAAATGAAGTTATATCCAACTTGCATTTTAAAAGTTCTTATTTCAGATAATAATTTGTCTTTCGTCTATGCTTCAAAACACCAACTGTTCGATACAATTACAATGAAAAAAAGAGTCTGAAATCGAAAAAACCGGCAATTTAGAAACGGGACTGTAGAATACTGAATTGTTGCTATTTGTGGGCTGTAGGAAATACTTAATGAAGTTTAGCCATTGACTTGCCCCTGTAACGCATGTATTCCGTCAGGCCGTTGTGCTGAGTATGCGATCTGAAGGCACCCATACCATGTCCAGATAGTTTGAGAACCCACCGAGAATCAACAAGGCAGTTGCTGCTCTTGAGTCTGCCATGTGATTTTAAAATACCGCCATGGATATACTCCATACCCTGGAATTTATTGAAAATGGCTGTGAGACACAATAAACTTAATCAAAATTTTATCTGCGAGATATCTGGAGTTTTAAAAACCAAATTTTATATTTTGAATATCCAATACTGAAGTGGTCATTTCCATGTGTTTTGCTTCCTTGAATTTGTTAAGAATATGCCTTTGAATACAGTGTGGGAAAGGAACTGGTAAAATGAAATGAAACTAAACAAGACATTTTTTACAATATTGCAAACACAATTGTTATAGATCAGGGCACACAATATAAAAGAAAAAAAATACATTAAACAATGTATGACCGACAATCAACAAGCACCATCCGGCAAGGTGTACATGTACATTTAATGCTACGAGAGGAGGAACAGTATTTAATTTACTTAAGTATCGTGCTTTACAATGACTTGCTTATTCTCCCTTTAGATTTAGATATATATATGTTTTTACAATTATGAAACATTTGATATACTGCTATGGTATCAAGGAGGCAAAGAAAACTGTTTTTTTTTATGTCATTGAATGTTTTTTCAAGTTTTGCTCCCGAAATTAATTTTCGAGGAGTTTAAAGCTTAACATAATACGGTGTACTTGTAGGCATGTAATCCAACTTTCCACGCTAAGTTATGTCAGCCACTGTTGCAACCGGTAGTTTCTTTGCAAGTTGATCTTTATTCCAATGCAATACTACACAAGGCAAATAAAAAATAATTGCTAAAACAAAAAACAAAAACAAAAAAACAAAAAACAAAAAAAAAAAACCAAAAAAAAAAAAAAAAATAAATAAATAAAAAAAAAAAAAAAAAGAAAACAAAACAAAACAAACTCTAAGAAGAACTAGGCACAATACACGTAAGGTAGGCTTAGAAAATATATACTTATTCTTAGGTCAGTATTAAACTTTCGCAAAAACTGAAAATTACCTTAGCCATATCACAAAGAAAAGAATATTTGAAAACCCAATCCAGTTCTATGGTGTTATTTTCAAGAAGGTCCTAGAGAAAAGGAAAGAAGGCAAACATTTTAACTATCTACCTTAAGTTGGCTGAAGACAGTGTTTAAATTGCAAAGGATTTAAACAGCCGGTGACCAATCATTACAAAGTAAGGGTTGTTTCCACATGTGGTTCATTGCGGTACATTCAAACAATATTTTGGTAATTTGCAGAATTTACAAGTTACACCTTCCCGCTTAAGGCAAACACATAGAAAGACGGGTAGTTTCACAATTCCACCTCTGTTTGCGAATGTAGAGATATATAAACATTAAATGATAGGAGTTGTCCGCTCAGCTGGGCATACACATATTTCTTATTTCTAATTTTTGTTTTGTTTTGTTTGGCCAAGACTCGGTATTTGCAAATAGTTACCGGCAAATACAGGTTAAGGTAGAAGGTAGACTTCATCTTGCCATAGATATCGCTATGTATGAGCGACCGCCCAATTGATCTTACCATTGTATCTTTCATTAGTACCATCAAACAATTCTATATCAATACATTATAAAAGTGTGCCTATGAGAGTAGTCCCCCTCCCCC
This sequence comes from Hermodice carunculata, assembly GCA_964020975.1. Taxonomy (NCBI): domain Eukaryota; kingdom Metazoa; phylum Annelida; class Polychaeta; order Eunicida; family Amphinomidae; genus Hermodice; species Hermodice carunculata. The sequence continues at coordinate 62,929,394 of OZ026619.1, forward strand.
CAGTTTCGCCCCAACTATTGTCGCCCCACCTGGGTCTAAAAATAGATATGGAATTATCGCCCCACCTGGGTTCAAAAATACATATGGAATTATTGCCCCACATAAGTGGGATAATGCTTAATTGTATCAGTGATTTGCTTTGTTTATGCAGGTGTGCGTTATGGAACTTTCTCAGTATTTTATCAAATATAAATAATCAGTGGGAAGCCAATGATAAGCGGTGAACAAATACAGGTGTGTCTCTTGAACGTTCATTAAACATGAAACCTCTATCATTGAATTTGGGTGATAAGAGGATTATACAATGGTGTCTCGGTTTTCACTGATGAAGAAAAGATTAAAAATTACTGTGGTTTCACAGCAGATGCATGCATGCCATATAATATTGTCGCAAGGTCTGACCAGACAAGGTTGGTGAAAGGGATTACTTGACCAACACGGGATGGAGTCAGCCATGTACATCTAGTTGTAGTATTGACAGAAGGGATTAACATTGGTATCTCTTTATTGACCAAACACTTGATCCTCCAAAGTTTATAAGTAGCGGGAAGCAGAAATCGGGATAGCAATTGAGACTTCACGATGGCCTTTGTTACTTTTGATAAGCTACCCGAGACTCAACCTATACAAAGAATTCAATGGATAGAGAAGTTACCTCTGGCTCCGTTACGTGAAGGTAGCCCTGTGGAAATTTACATAGACAACACTGGCACTGACTTGATTGATTTGCAAAAAACACGCTTCTACATAAAGTGCCGCATCACCAAGAATGACGGCTCTCCTATTGCTGCTGGAGCCAAAGTGGGTTTGGTGAATTTGAGTTTACACAGTTAGTGGTCAGAGGCTCAAGTGTACTGGCAAAACAGATTGGTGATTGGCGGAAGGCTGAATCCATACAAGGCATATCCATACAAGGCATATCTGGACAACGTGCTGAATTATGCTCAAGATGCCAAAGAAAGTCAACTGGAAACTCAGATGTACTTTAAAGACAATGCAAATTACATGGACGAAAATGACCACTAGGTTGGTCTGAATTTTGGTCTGACGTTACGTAGCGATCTCACAAGAAATGGTCAAAGCGTGGACATGACGGGTTCCCTGTATTCTGATACATTTCAACAACCTCATTTATTGCTGAATGGGATCCCCATCACGATCAAGTTGACACCCTCTTCACGGACATTCTGTCTGATGAGTGCTGATTACAAAGTGGATATTAAAGCAGTGAAATTGTGGATATGTATGGTCAGTATGGCCCCCACACCCGACATGGAGATCAGTCGATGACTGCAAAATACCACAGCCAAGTACCCTATCATGAAGTCGGACCTCATGACACACACTGTGGCACAAGGCACTCCACAAGTTCAACTGGACAACTTATTCCAGGGTCGTGTACCTGCACAAATCCTAATTGGCTTTCTTGCCTCTGAAGCCGTCCGAGGAAATTACACCAAGAACCCCTTTAATTTTCAACATTATAACCTGAATTACCTACAGGTCACAGTTGATGGCGTTCCATACCCGAGAAGATCATTAGAACCAGACTATGCCAACAAGCTATACATCGACTCTTACCTGACTTTGTTCACGGGGACTGGTAAATGGAAGACCAATGATGGAAATGACATCAGTCGAGATAATTACCCTAAGGGTACTGTCTGTATCTTTTCAATATCGACCCAGCCAAGCAGATGGAAGACCTAGTGCCCATAAGTAAGCAAGGCAATATCAAAGTAGAAGTACGATTTGCTCAGCCACTGCCGACAACAGTAGACCTGCTGATCTATGCCATTTTTCCCCGAAGTCATTGAAGTGGACTATAGTCGCAACGTATACCTACAATGAATAACTACCAACTAAGATCTGCATTGCTGAAAAATTGCCTGACGAGACGCTATTTTTGTGGTGTTTTCCCTTCAGACAGACTGCCATATAAACTGAACCAACACCTGAGTCTGCTGATTGTGAATACGGACACACATCACAAGCCTGGAAAACATTGGGTAGTCATATTTGTTCCGATATATGGACCTGTGGAATTCTTTGATTCACACACTCCAGCCTACTATAACAGGAACTTTACAGATTTTCTGAGACGAATGGAGAGAGGAGTCAAGTTCAACAAAAAGATCTTGCAAGCCCAAAATAGTCTTATGTGTGGACCGTATTGTCTCTATTATGCTGTAAATCGCTGTAAAGGAGTACCTATGGACACGATCACAAGTCATTTTGGGAGAAATAGGAGAAACAATGACAAGATTGTGTACAATTTCATTAAACATCACGTTAGACTATAGAGAAAAACATAAAGTTATGAAACTGTTATTTATATGTGTATGTTTTTTACTAATAACAAAACATGTGTGGTCTTATATGTGCTGTTGTGTGTGCTATTCTGCTGTTCTCTGTGCTGTTCTGTGTGCTGTTGTGTCTGTTGTGTGTGGTGTTCTGCTGTTCTGCTGTTCTGTGTGCTGTTCTGTGCTGTTCTGTGTGCTGTTCTGTGCTGTTCTCTGTGCTGTTTTGTGTGCTGTTCTGTGTGCTGTTCTGCTGTTCTCTGTGCTGTTGTGTTCTGTTCTGTGTGCTGTTCTGTGTGCTGTTCTTTGTGCTGTTGTGTGCTGTTGTGTGCGCTGTTCTGCTGTTCTCTGTGCTGTTGCCTGCTGTTCTGTGTAATGTTCTGTGTGCTGTTCTGTGCTGTTGTACGTGGTGTTGTGCTGTCGTATGCAATAACACAATTTTGACCTGTTAGAATATTTATAAGTAGAGCTGAATTAAAAAACACACTAGTGAGGATGGGGAGAAAAAGAAAGCATTGTCCCATTTGTGGAAAAAACAGCCTCTTACACCTTTATTCACATCTACGTAATACCCATGGTCTCAATAGTCAAGAAAGACAAAAATGGTTGAAGCAAGCAGTACTAAGTTCAAGCAATACAGAAAATCTTGGAAGCCAAGGGCCCCTCTCAGAGGGACAAGGGCCACCGATTGAGGGACCAGGGACCCTACTTGAGGGACAAGGGCCACTGACCAATACAGAAACACATTTCACCTTTAAACATCCTTTCACTATGATTGTGGCGGCCCCTACCAGTTTTGGCAAGACGGTATACATGTACAATCATTTACAGAGAGCAGACCAAACTATTGAACCACCACCGGAAAGAATTATCATCTGTTACTCACACTGGCAGCCCTCCTATACCGAGATGCAAGACAATATTCCAAACATTGAATTTATTAGAGGTATGCCTTCAAACTTGGAACAAGACAGTTTTCTAGACCCAAGCAGAAGAAATCTGATCGTATTCGACGATCTGATGAGCGATATTAGCAAAGATAACAGAATGACAGATTTATTCACCAAGGGAAGCCATCATCGAAATTTGAGTGTTATAGTGCTCATGCAAAATTTCCACGCACGGTGACCATGCACAGAAATTGTCAGTATTTAATTTTAGGCAACATGCCTATGGATTTACAAACGATCAAGACCATGAGTCAGCGCATGTTCCCAGACAAGCCAAATTATATGATGGATATGTACAAAGAAGCCACCTCAAATCCATATGGATTTCTGGTGATTGATCCGAAACTGACAACACCCGACCACGAACGACTGAGAACAAATACTACGTCACACACATCTCCACAAAAGCCTGCAAAATTATCTGCAGAACATTTGAAATCCAATATGTCTATATCTAATGATTCAGCAAGTGATAACGCTGAGGAGGAGGATGACGAGAGACATCAACAACCTGTGACAAAGAATGACATGCTGCTGTATATGAAATGGTTACAAAGTTCCGACGACAAGACAAATCAAGATCCTCCACAATTGAAAGAGTTTCTCAAAAGCATAGCTCATCGCAGTGATATAGATAAATCACTCATTCGGAATAACAAAGCATTGGCTCATTTATGCGTGTATGAATGGAGTGGTGTGAGACCTCACCGTAATATACCTTGCCTCGTGTGTCCACAGACAAGGGTTGCTTTTGAGCTAATTCCGTGTATACATTGTGATACTGTTGATATTTATTTACCCCCAAATACCATGGACTGGTGGGTTACGTGCAACCATTGTAAAACTATACGGAAGCCGTCCCCAAACAGCTGATTAAATTATTTGTGTATTGTCCAACCTGTAAGAAAACATCTGTTGGTAAAGTGAAAAGTGCCTCTAACAAGAAATTAGAGCATTAAAAGATCGATAGCATAGATATGGAAATTATAGACTGAAAAAAAACCTATAAGTAGCAGTGAAAAAACTCTAAGTAGCATGTCATCATACTGTAAGAACATGGACTTTTATGTACTGCTGAGTAATGAAGACAGTAAACAGTTATACCCTGGAAACAGTGGAAACGATTTTTGTGTGCAATTGTCACAGGAATTAAATTTACCGCGATATTGGGAAGTTGCTGTGAGTGACATAAATATTGACCAAGCAGAAGGATGAACAAGTCAACGTTTGCTGATGTGTTGTGACATTGTAGACTACACTATTGTCGGGGACAGTTTAAAACAAATATTACGAAGAATATCACCATCAGATAAACATTTTGCCACAGAACAGTTCACCCGTGTTGCGCAGAATCCCGTTCGACAAATACGTATTTTCATATTAGACACTAAGGGACAATCTACAAATATACGCTATTCTGACATTACATTACATGTTTGGGCGTCACCATTATGAAGATGAAAAGCAATATGCCAGGGTTTGGAGCCTTCAATCAACCATGGCGGCTTTCTGGTCCACAAAAAGGAGGAACCAAATTAGAAGAAGAAGGAAGACATTACCAGCTATATTTCCCATCAAGGCACAGGACCTACAGATGAAAGCCAAGCTACAAAACAAGAAAGTGAAGAAAAAGAAGAATGCTGCCAAAAGAGGACAGGCACAGAAGAACAATATTGTATCCCACAATCGTGGTTATGTTATGCATTAGCATCATTAAAAGTGTTGGCTACATGTAGTTTTTGTGGAAAAATAAATAAATGATGCATTGTATGATGTGTCAACCAAAAAAGTTGATATTTGTTGTCTGTAAGCATGTACCTGCGACTGATATTTCTTTGAGGTTTAAGTGTTTGGTCAATAAAGAGACACCAATGTTAATCCCTTCTGTCAATACTACAACTGGATGTAGATGGCTGACTCGGTCCTGTGTTGGTCAAGTAATCCCTTTCACCAACATTGTCTGGTCAGACCTTGCGACAATATTATATGGCATGCGTGCATCCGCTGTGAAACCACAGTAATTTTCAATCTTTTTGTCATCAGTGAAAACAGAGACACCATTGTATAATCCTCTTATCACCCAAATTCAATGATAGAGGTTTCATGTTTAATGAACATTCAAGAGACACACCTGTATTTGTTTAACGCTTATCATTGGCTTCCCATTGATTATTTATATTTGATAAAATACTGGGAAAGTTCCATAATGCACACCTGCATAAACAAACCAAATCACCTGATTAAGCATTATCCCACTTTTGTGGGGCAATAATTCCATATGTATCTTAAGACCCAGGTGCGGCGATAACTCCATATCTATTTTTAGACCCAGATGGGGCGATAATAGTTGGGGCAAAACTGGGGGGGGGGGGGGACCACTTATGAGGCATGATTTTTCAACCCTGAAAAAAAATTCTTGCCGACGTTTTTTTGTTTTGTATTTGTTTGTTTGTTTGTTTCTTTTTTGAGACGTTAGTTTCCAGCAGATTTTAGAATAGGACCTTCTGTTCTCGGACTTTACACGAGTGGATGTATTTGGAATGTATTCTACTAAAATACCTGCAAACTGCCCCTGCAACAGTACGAAGAGAGTACGTAAACGTTTGGTATGTCTATGCAGGCTCCAACGAACCCATTAACATTTTCATGCCTAAAGTCCATTATCTGAAATGGAAGTGAAATTATCTTAAGACAGTGTGATTTTGACACATGAAATTATGACACTTTTGTGCTTTGTTCCATTCTATCTAGTATCCTGTTTACGTCTTATGAAGATGATGATGATGATGATGATGATGATGATGATGATGATAATAACAATTGTAATTAAAGTAATAAAAAGAAACTAGTAATTATACTAATTGTGTTTTCATAATGTTACTGTAGAAGCAAATATTGGATTGAAATGTGTATGGCAGGAACCCAAAGTTGACTACGATTATACTATATATATATATATATATATATATATATGTAGGGCCATTTCAGATTTTTGTTCACGCTGACAATATAACCAGCATGCGAACGTGCCCATGCCCTAATATTACCGGCGTGTCCCCCACACCTTGCTTGAGAGTACCACTGATACTTCCAGCAGCAACGGATGCATTCTGCACCATTTTGCGCAGTAACAGGGTGTGGTTTTATGAGTGTTGCTGCAGGTTGCCACGATGTGAAATGTTGTAAATTGCTGTTGCAGTGATCGTGCAGATTCTTAAATTAAGGACAAGGGTTACACCAAAACAATTATAGGTAACCACCATCTTTAGAGGCCCATGTAAGTATACGTATGTCTAAAAGTACCCACAAATTCTGGACCCCTTCTTCAAAAATGGGGTTGTTCTTTTGATTTTTATTCAAAGCTCACTTTTTTCACAAATATAATGCACACCAGTGTGTCTAAAAAGTATCCAGTTTCATATCTTGTTTGGCTTTCCAGATGTGTGCTTTCAATCATGGAGAGACTCCACAAAATGGAAACATCAAGTTTACCTTTTCAAATTTTCAAAAGAAACACTCCTGAAAAAAATTCCATGACACCTTTTTGAGCCAGACTAATAGACAGTAATTCTTTAAAAAATTGAGGAGAGAATAAATTTGAAAGGAGAACCATCTATGTGAAGAATGTTCCGATATTTAACATCCTCCTCATGTTCCTCAATGTGTATATGATTGTTAGTGGAAAGTTTCTAAATTATAATTATATCTAAAGTCTGTGAGTTGGACCCTTTTCACTAGTATATAGTTTCAACATGTTTCCAGTCGTAACTCGCAATTCATAACCCTCGGGAGATGGTGGTTGCAAAAAAATATTTTTGGTGCATCGTGTGTCCTTATATCACATGGAATGTGCAGCACATTGTTACAAAGTGGTTATATGGGTGTTAGGAAGGCTGCTGAAGTTTCTTCCTGTGAAACCTATTCTGTGAAAAGGCATTAGAAATCCTTGCTTCTGCCCCTATGTTATTGAACCCATGAAATACACTATAAAATCATGTCAGCAATAGGCATGTATGTGTGCACATGTATTTCACTTTTCAAACACAGGCATAGCAACTCTTCACGCAATTCAACTAAAAGTTGCAAACTTAGATGGGCTTGGCATTGATTCTGAGCTAAAATAGATGTGCAGTAAAAAAACATTGAAACTAAGAAGTAGGAAACTAAGAACTATGCATGGCCGTTGCCCCTGCTGGTCAAATTAGTGGTACCTACGATAAACAAAAAAAAAGTAAATAAATAAATAAATAAATAAATAAATAAATAAATAAATAAATAAATAAAAAATAGAAAAAAGAAAAGAAAACAAATCAATAAAGAAACAAGAGGGCTGTGTGAACAGCCCATCCTCAGCTGATCTTGACATTCATCACACTTGTAGCTCTATGAAGTTGGGAAAGGATCAAGGTCACCCATGCTTTGAGTAAGTCTTACCTTTATACAAGAACACTAACATGTGCAACATCAAGGTTCAAGTAGATCTCAAATTATAATGAAGAGTAAAATTCATGTATGTTGCACTGTGACCCCAGAAACGAGGTCAAGGTCATTCAGGTACTGTCTAAGCATGACCTTGATACAGAAACATTAATATGTGCAGCATCACACTACTGACTCAAAACAGATCTCAAGTTATCAAGTAAACAGTAAATTCCGTGTCAGTTGTCCTGTGAATTAGCATTAGAATGCCCATTGATTTACATAGTAATCAATAGGAAAGCTGCACTGACCCATGAGTACCCAAATTTAAAAAAATCCTTAAAAATCAGGAATCCAAAGCAGTGCTACCTAGTAAACAACTTTGTTTGACCCTTCCACAAGAACATATCCATCACATTTCAGCTTAATTTGAGTGACGGTTCTGAGAACAAGTAAAAAATAGCAAAACAGTACAAAAATTTCAGAATATAATTAGAAAAAAATTGCAGCGGCACCTGGTGAACAAATTGGGAACTAGGTGTCCCTGGGAGTGTCTATTTACGATATCGAAGCAATTGGGTGAGTGGTTTCAGAGGAGAAGAGTTTTTAAGCTTTGCCCCCAAAAAGGAACAAAAAAATTCATAAAAAAATCCAAATATCAACTGAGCGTGACCATTTGGACAAACTTGGTAGAGATCCACTCAAGACACATCCCCACCAAGTTTGAAGTAAATCTGGCCCACATTATTTGAGTTATACCCAGAAGAAATTCCCATGTTAAACTATCCTATTAAAACTTGTGTTAAGATTCTTGAAAAAAAGATCATAAAAAAAATCCAAAAATTCACTGGAACATGACCATTTGTACAACCTGGTAGAAACCCACCAAAGGTACATTGCCACCAAGTTTGAAGTTAATCTGTATGACGGTTTTAGAGAAGAAGTCAAAAATGTGAATTAGCATTAGAATGCTCATTGACTTCTATAGTAATCAATAGGAAAGCTGTATTGACCTATAAGTACCCGAATTGAAAAAAAAAATAATCGTTAAAAATCAAGTATCTGCAGTATTCCCAAATAGTGAACAACTTTGTTTAACCCTTCCACAAGTAATATAGCCACTATGTATCAGGTTAATCTGAGTGACGATTCTGGAGAAGAAGTCGAAAATAACTATGACACACAAAAATTCATACAAATTAGAAAAAAATTGCAGCGTCACCCGAAGTACAAATTAAGAACTAGGAGTACCAGGGAGTGTTCCTGTGTGATAGCAAAGCAATTGGGTAAGCGTTTTCGGAGAAAATTTTTTTTTTTGGGTTTTGTTCAAAAAACGCCCCCCCCCCCCCAAATCATTAAAAATTTTTAAAAATCACTGGACCGTGACCATTTGAACAAACCGGGCAGAAACCCACCCAAGGTACATTGCCACCAAGTTTTAAGTTAATCTGGATGACGGTTGTGGAGAAGAAGTCGAAAATGTGAATTAGCATTAGAATGCTCATTCACTTTCATAGTAATCATTAGGAAAGCTGCTTGGCCGATAAGTACCCGAATTGAAAAAAATCGTTAAAAATCAGGAATCCGCAGCCTTCCCACATAGTGAACAACTTTGTTTCACCCTTCTACAAGAAACATATCCACCATGTTTCAGCTGAATCTGAGTGACGTTTGTGGAGAAGAAGTCGAAAATAGCTATAACACACCAAAATTCATAAAAAAAAAAATAGAAAAAAATTGCAGCGCCACCTGTTGAACAAATGAAGAACTAGGAGTCCCAGGGAGTGTTCCTGTGTGAAATCAAAGGAATTGGGTGAGCTGTTTCGGAGAAAAAGATTTTTTAAGATTTCACCCAAAAATTAAGAAAAAAATCATTAAAAAAATCACTGAACCATGACCATTTGAAGAAACTTGGTAGAGACCCACCCAAGGCCCATCCCCACCAAGTTTGAAGTGGATCTGGCAGACGGTTTTTGAGAAGAAGTCGAAAATGTGAATTGTGGACGGACGGACGGACGCGGGACGCCGGACGGACGGACGACGGATGGTCTACCCTCCTAAAAGCTCAGCTGAGTTATCAGCTGAGCTAAAAATAAATCTGTAAACGGACAATAAATAAAGTATCCAGTTGTTTTCCAGGGAAAATTTTAGAATCTCTTGCAATCAAGTTCCCTTGTTAAAACGGACTTCTTTGTCTTGAAGAGTTGTGTGTCTCAATGAGTCCTCAGAACTGTCTGTCTTTAAAGACTCCACCGCGTTGCTTATGACCTCTTAACCATCCAGGCAGGGTTGGGCTTACTAGGGTTTCTAACTAACACCCCCCACTTTACTAAAGAACCTTTTATGGTCCGACGAGTTGATTCTACTACACAATCTCCGAATCGCCAGTCCAGCACTACTAGTGGACCACAGACCTATTTTTCCTCGTACAAACACAGTATTTCGTCACACTCACTACCCTATAAATATCACAGAGGCCAGCAAAATAGGCCTGTCGGGGCCTTAAACTTTTAAAAAAAATGGACAGGAAGAAACAGTTCAGATTTTCACTTCTTTGCGCTAAAATGCAGTCTGTTCATTTGATTCGCGACTATGACATATTGTTACATTTGAAAACAAATAAATAAAAAAAAAAAAAAAAAAAAAAATAGAAAAAAAGAAAAGAAAACAAATGAATAAAAATAAATTAATCTGTAAACGGACTATTCATTTGATTCGCGACTATGACATCTTGTTACATTTGATTTGTATTGGAGTCTAAGTTCGTAAAGGTTGTTAGTAGCAAATCTCTCTCGGAAAAAATAATGATCTTCGGCTTAGAGTCTTTTTTCCAATTACATATTGTTACAGACGTTAACTGCTACATATACATATTCGTGCTAACCGCTTGGAGTTCTATGAGATCCAATCTTGCAATTATAATATCTGAGACTGCAATCTTCTTCACTGCCACAATCTGACCCTTGAATGTCGCCACTTTGGTACAGACCGGACCAGTTACACCAACGTCATTAAAATCATATTCATGCTGTGTCACTGAAACGTTACTTTCGCTCCTAATGCTCCCGGAAAATTGTATTGAGCTGTGCAGATTTTGAATCTGTAAAATACAACGCCGGAGACTAAGTGTATAAGGGGGTGTTTTACTTTTCAATTATTCATCGCTAGTTTATTTCTTGGATCTCTTTACGGCTCTCTTAAATCTTTCAACGCAACTGCGACTCAATATAAAGTATTTAAAGTGCACCAATCTAACTCATTAAATGGATACTATATTACTATTCTTTGTAAAAGACCCTTCATTCAAGTACCAGCAATTATAATGGTGTAGACAACAACTTTCCTCGGCGCATTGTGCCCAAAGCGCGCCGAGGAAAACTGTTGAAACATTAAAGTACCCAAGGTGAAGGCAGGTTCATGACCACGAAATATAGCGTTTTATGCGCATTTCATAAAAATATTCTATAGCCGTGGAGTGCATGTAATTTTGCTGCTCAGAATTATGGCAACTGCGAATTTTATCTTGTTGACAGGCATAGAAAACTACTTAAAAACAAATTAAAGAAACATAAATGGCAACATTTTATACTTAACTGAATATAATGTGCGGACGAATAGAATCTTTTACGCATTTAATATATGCATCGTGTTCCATGTATAATAATACTATAATTGTAATTTTTTTCGCTTTTCGAGACCACAAATTGGATCACGAAAGACAGGAAAAACAGAGTATCCTAATTTTGAATCCTACTACAATGTAAGTTCACTTTAATTTTATGCAGTATTTAGAATTCCTATTAATGTTTATAGTTTACACGATGTTGATTGTTTGTAGCCTACCTGGCCACGTAGCTTTGATTCTCGGATGCACTGTATGTCTTTGTATTCTACCTTCCATATCATACGCAGAAGTTTCTGCTCACGTTTCCATTTTCTATAAAGGAAACCGTAAGGTTGCCATCAGAAATAAACCTATAGTCTCTCACCTTTTTAGTCTTAAGTTTATATGAAGGATAGCTATACTTGCTCGCTATTTACCAAATGTTTAATCCAAAAATTCTGGTCATTATTTGACAAAACAGATCTCAGAAGATCTTTCCGAATAAACATCACTGTCCATTATCCATTGTTTTTCCTTCAATCCACTGGAAATGCAGGCATCCTTTCGTTTATTACAAATAATTATCAACAACTACAGCCAATTAATTAATTTCTAGAAAGTGCCAAGAACCAAGCAAATGTAAAAGAGCACTCAGTGGCCAGTGTTTGGCGCAATGCCTTAAACATTTACGATATTTTTGTAGCATAATGAGAATATATTCATGGGGTACTAACTATCGAATTTCATCCTTTTCATCACCAAATAAAACTATTAACATACGAAGCCTTTTCCAGAACATTAGCATTTTCAGCTGATGTAGAAAGTACACTTATGTTGTAAAACATGACAAAGTGAATATCGGAAAGACGATATTTTGCAAATCGAGTGTATTTCTCCGATTCTGTATCGTTTCCTGTTTTTTTTTTTAAGAATAGAATCTATAATTTCTAAAATATTCAGGTCGCCTTCTATAAATATTTTATACAATTATCTCAAGACAGCACAGCACCAGCAAGTTAATGATAAATGATATTTTGTCAATGCAGCATATAAGCTAAAAAAAAAAACCCCATTAAACTCTGCGGGCGAGTGAAGGGTGGAATATATATATATATATATATATATATATATATATATATATATATATATATATATATATATATATATATATATATATATATATATATATATATATATATATATATATAATGAATTACATTCTAACGTGATCGTGGTGAAAAGGGTCTGATATGTCAGTAACCAGTAACATGATACGTCAGTCATTTTATATAAACTACTCACAAGAGCAAAATACAAATGAGCAATGCAGCCAGAATCAAGGTGCAGGCAGTCACAGTTACTCCTACGGTAGTCGGAACGCCACTTGCTTCTGTGGAATACGAGATGTAAACAATATGCCTAGACAATCATTCAAAACCGTAATAAACGTCAATATATTTGTACAACATCCATGAAAAAAATCACTACATGTGACAGAACAATTTGTACGAAAGAACGAATGAGCTTGAAGTTGACACCCCATTTTTGAAGGATCACTGAACATCCTGTAGCTCAGTTCTGTTTCCGTCAGTAGCTTTGTGCCGGTATAATTCTGGCGTGTAAATGTCAGGTCGCCCCAGTGATTGAACAATTTACAGGTAGCTACTAAGCAAATGTATAAAATTGAATACTGGTGAATACTGGTAGAGTTAACAGTAAAACAAATTTCAATATGATAATAACGTACAATGTCGTATATTCATACATATTCGAACTGAACAGAAAATACTTTGAATAAGGAATAGCATGGCAAAATAAACTAATTTTAATAATTAATCGGGAAAAGTAATGTAAACATTGTATGCCGAATCCAACGGATACCATTATTGAATTGGCGTACTATGTACAGTTGCTTGGTATTTACTTATGTGACACGAACGCATATGCATCTTAGAAGAAGCTGTTCCTGGCCCCGTGCCCATGCTTTATAAGAAACAATGCAATATGAAAGGTCATATTTTGGGGAGGCTTGGGCACAGTGGGACAAAATCTGCATTTTGGTTTCTATATCTCGAGGACCTTTTTCTATTCTGTGATAAATAACTATTGTGGAACAGCATTCTGAGCTGATTTTACAGACAAGGGCTTTACACACAGGATATTTTTTTTAGGTCACACTGAAATTAAATGAGCCAAAACTTGTCCCACTGTGGCCCGGTGTTGGGGCATATGGTCAATGTTTAACATGGTCCATTAAGCTGACGGGGTCAAGGGGGCAGACTTTTCAGTTTGGTTTGTTATTTCTCAGGTAGTCTCTTCATTTGCTATGGTAAACAACTCTTCTCTCGGCCAAACCATCATAGTGTTCCTTCAAGCATTGGACCAATGTACTGGTTACAACACTCCCTGAGCGTTGATAAAGGATGTAAGAAAAGAGTAATCCTCTGCTTTGGGTAAAAATAATCCACTATGTCTCTGTTCCCCAGGCTCCCCTACACTTGTCTTTGCATGATGAGAATAGAAAAAGAAGAGCTGGGTGTCGTGCCATCACAGTCGCATACGTGGCCCTGCCTACAGCACTACTATAAATAGTGTCACGTACTGCGTCACAAATTCTGTCAACGTCAGTTTCCAGGCAACCAGCAGAGGGCTGCTACGCCCGTTTTGAGTAACAACTATCGATAAGACATTTGATTGGCAACTATAGAAACAAAAGCTTCTACATATCATATTCTACAACTATATTGTGTTAATAATCTTGAAAAACAACCCACCAAATCAGACATTGTTTTGCCAGGTGGAACAAAGCAAACAAGCGACTGTAAGCAGTCTCATCCCCCGGCAGGCTATTTATTGTTCCCAATGGCATTGAACACTGCTCCTGTGGAACATGAGGCAGATGTGGATTTACTTTCGGCAGACATTCTGGCTATTCAACTGAGTAGCTTCCACACACCCCAAGACTCCCCTACGGGATCCGTGTCAGGGGTATAACTATCTGAAGCTTCGACATCGATTCCACCATCTCCCACCACGGTCTCAACTTCCACTACTTCCACTACCACTTGCTAAGTTCTACCAGGAACACTGCTGGACTCTCAGTCATGGTGACATCTAGGGAAACCCCTAGGAATCCCCAAGGTCAGCCTTTCTCTAAACAACCACGTCAGATGACAGGTGAAACCAACCAATCATCTCCTGTAAGTGTAAACAACCATGCCGGTTTAGATCACAACCGGGAATGACAGGAGCCTTCCCATTTGGATACCAACTCAGCCAACGCAGAAAATACAGACTCAAGGGACAAAGGGAAACAGGATATTCCTGCCAAAGCCTGAACAACTTTAGGAGCGATAGACGTGCACTGTCCAAATTCGCCAAACCCAGGCTCAAGTGGACTTTTTTACTCGCTGCCTTGAGAGCCGAGTGATACTGGAGGAACTCATATACCGTCAGGTCCCAAAATAGCACAAGGCATTTTCCTGTCAAGGAGAGCCTTTGTACCATGGAAAGATGCCGCATTCCAAGCTGAACCTAAAAACAGGCAGACCAAACTAGCCAATCTCAAATATCGCTATGGTGCAGACACTTTGAACTAAAACAAAGCTGAAGACTTATTGGGTACTTTAGTGAGCAAGGATAAAAGTAATGTCATTTTTAAACAGGATAAAACAATTTCCTGCACGATAAAGGAGAAGAGTGAGTTCAATAACGCAGATACTGACCACCTTTTTCAAGTAAATGGGACGCAAAGGAGCGATATCTCTCCCCGGGGGCCTACAGTACAGGACCGATGCCAAAACGACAGCCAATCAGGCTACAACAGAGACAGGTCTACACAAAGACAGGACAGGTTTTCTCGTCCAAGTCAGCACCTGAAACGCCTATGGAGCAGATCTCCTCTGTCTCCCCGACAGCAACTTCAACAACAACAGCAATCACTTGGGCAAGGCATCCAATGAACCAATTATCACTCACAGACAGTCAAACTAAGGCTCTGACGACCCTGTTGAACTCCCTGCAAAATGATGCAGGTCAACAACAGAGGGGCTACCGTTCAAGGAAACCTCAATACAACAGAAGGCTTTAAACACTGGCAACTCTTTGTTTACAGTTTGGTGTTCAAGTTCATATCATTGGGATTTAGTGAGGGATGTTTTACCCACACATGATTTGGATTGTACATACGTTCATTTTGAACATTTATTATCAGTTACTGACAATTCACCGGGACTTTTTACTGTAGAGAACTGCACCTCTAACTTTAGTTTGGATACCACCTCTTCGGATCCAGATTACAGCCTACTTCCTACAGGCCAAGGACCTCACTTGGATATCTTACCACAGTATGTCCAGTTTTAATTCTCAGTCTTACCGTTTGTGTAAAGGGGAATTTATACATCCAACCTGTGTCAACAACTCGAAGAATAATGGGGCTAATAATGAAATTTTAGTCGCAGCAGATACAGTAGTTAACCTATTTGACTTCATACTCTCTGATGCACAAAAATCAGTTCTCAGCAAAGGTTTATCCTTTTGCCCTACCCCCAGAGAGCCAGACATGGGTCTTATTTTCCAAGATACAGAAAGCTTCTGTAGAAATTGGAAAATATAAACTTTTTTGAAAAGAAAAAGCAGGATGATGTTTTACTGCAAGCTCAAAACATCTCACATAGTAACACATCATCCATTCACATAGAAGATACACATACAGCTGCACCTCCCGTTGAGTATAAAAACTAAAAAAAGCCCAGCAGGTTCACACCAAGTGAAATGCAATTAAGGGACCCTAATACAGAGGCTATTTGCCGTACTGTCAAAGATGAACTTGCACGACAGGTGCCGCGAATGCAGTGACCAGACAATCTCACTAGAGATGAACACAGGGGTTTGAAACAACTTAAGTCAAACCTGATATAGTGATCAAGAAAGGGGACAAATGTTCTGCAATTGTCATCCTTAGTACTAAGGATTATATTGCAAAAGCCCACAAATTATTATCAAATACAGATGACTGCTGTGAGATGGACGTTAATCTAACGCCCATCCATAATGAAGAAATCAGGCTTGCATTACAAAACATGGTGGTAAACAAATTCATCACACCAGTGACAGCAGAGTACCTATACATGGAGGAACCATGCTTACTGTTTTTATCTGCTGCCCAAGATACATAAGGGTATCCTACCTCCACCAGCTCGCCCTGTACTGATGAAAGTGCCACTGAAAGAATCTCGAGTTTTGTAAATAAAAAATTTCCTGAGACCTCTGATCCCACAAATCAAAAGTTATATCAAGGACACCACAGATTTTATCAATAAGATAGATTCTCTGCCAGAATTACCAGAAAATAGTCTTTTGGTAACCCTTGATGTCACTTCATTATATACAAATATACCAATACAGGAAGGCCTAAGAAGTGTAGCCAAAACACTCTTACATAATCGAGAACCTTTCTGTAAGACTGAACCAGTGAACTCATACAACTCCTAGGCATAGTCCTCATGTGTAACAACTTTGAGTTTAATGGCGTACACTACTTACAAACGAGCAGTACTGCAATGGGGACATAAGTAATGCCGTCTTTTGCAAAACATTTTTATGGACCATTTGGAAAGAAATATCTTGTTATCTTTCCTCCTGCAGCTTTTAGTATGGTATAGGTTTATAGATGACATTTTTGCTATTTGGACATGCAGTGAAGCTCATCTCCTTGACTTCATTAAACATCTATATACATGTCACCATGCCATCAAATTCTCAGCTCACTACTCCATCTCAGAAATTAACTTCCTTGACACCACAGGGAAGGTGAGTAGCACATGGAAAGTGTATGCAACACTATACACGAAACCCACATATACTCATATGTTTTTTTATTACAACTCAGCTCACCCTAAAGACAGTAAGATTGGAGGTCCCTTCAGTCAATTACTACGGGTAAAACGCATCTGTGATCTTGAGGAAGAAAACAATGTCCTCAAGATCGTCCACTATTATACACTTTGGGGTTATGAGGAGAACCTACTCACAGATGAATTGAGTAGAGTTAGAGCATTAAACAGACAGATGCTACTGAAAAGCAGGTCACATGCTCCTTCACAGTTCGATCAAGAAAACGTATTCCTGATCACTGAGTATAATCCCACTCTCCCACTTGTTAAGGAGATCATACAGCGTCACTGGAGCACTATCAGGGCCTCCAGATATGCGGAACACCTAGGAAACAGACAAGTTATTCTGGGCTTTAGGAGAGCAAAAAACCTGAAAGATCTGGTCACATGTTCCAGATTGAAATATCCCAAGACTGATACTGTTACATAGGCCTCTGGAGCCACAGAACAGAACCTTTGTTCCACAAGGTCATGCCGGTATTGTAGTAGATAAGATACTACTGGCACCATACCCAGCCACAGAATTGGTCGTTCCTATAGAACACCAATGGGAGGGTTCATGTAAACACAATAACCTCATATACCTACTCACTTGTCAGCAGTGTGGCTAACAATATGTGGGACAAACAAAAAAACGCACACTAATGAAAAGAATGAGTGAACACTTCTTTTACATCAAGAACAAATATATAAGCCAGCCACTTGGAACTTTTTTTTGTCTACTGGACCATGCTGCGGCTAGCCTTCCACTAACCATTCAGATTCTAGAACACATCCGCACCCACCCCCAACCCCTGGAACAGTCCATTCCATGAATCTCAGACTACACAGAGAGAACCACTGGATTCACCAACTTTGCTGGACCAAACCGTTTGGTCTCAATGTTATGGTTAGACTAGCAGACTTGCCAAGTCTCATGCTAAATTTTTGTGTTCCCTGCTTATCTACACTGTCATAACTTCACATCAGCCCTTACATAAGCTGATAGTTGGAATACTGTAAACTCCCTCAAATCATTTCTTTACAGTTTAGTATCACAGCTCTGTCATACTAGACCTTTGCCTCCACTTGGCAATATGTTTGGGGCCTTTTCTCCATCAGTATTGTCTTTGAGGAGATAGCTGCCTTGGCACTATATCCCCCTTAGCAACCCAGAGTGGTCATTAATTCACGTGACATGCCAGAGATTTTCTAAACGTCACGGCAACACGTCCGTCTGGATGGTTATACTGGTAGTTCTGTCAGGCATAGATTCGTGACCCTTCTATGACGTTGACCTAACGTACGTCAGCAACGTTACCCCCTGCTATATAAGCAGTGTAAAGTGTTTCCTAACCGCCTCTGATGAGATTCTTTCCAATCGAAACCAGTCGGGCTTTTTCCACAGCTTTTAGGTTTGACGCCACTGACTTCACTGGGTCTTACACTAATTTAAGAAACAGCCTTCACTTAAAGTAGTTTTATTATAATCCCATGGAATACTGCTCTGTAAAACAGACAGATTTAATTTCACGAAGTTGATGATATACCATGCGACATTTACGTCTTTTTTATGACTAATGTTTCATTTCAAACACACTGTAACCATATAGGTAACTCTGTGTTGTAACCATAGATACATACGAGTTGGCACAGGCGCCGATGTTGTTTTTGCTGTGCATTTCTGATACCGAAATCCACACACAGGGACAGAGGGAGGTGGATTGCCATCTTTTGTGCCCCAGTCGGTATCGTTTAAGAAATTGATTTTCTGAAAAGCGGAGAAAAAGATGATAAATGTAAAATTATTTCCTCAATGATGACATTTTTATCAAGTCATTTGGTTGTTGAAGCCCTGAATATACAAATGTTTTTAATCAAACGTGATCATTTTAAATAATTAAGGGATAGACTCACTCACTAAGGAGCGTAGAGATATTAGAGATATTGGATTGTGCTCTTTTGTTTAGCTTTTGTTCAGAACTGCACGCGAGAGATGTAGCATTGTTGCTACTATTTGTTTAACTTTTTTTCTAAGCAGTAACTTTTTCGAAATGAACCTGCGTTTAAATCATGTTATCCAGGACTTAATTTTTCATATTGAACCTGAGTGGTATTCAACAGCTTCATAAAAATAAAGTACCAGAATCAGATATCACTGATCGGACTTTGTAAGGTGAACAACAGAAATATTTATCCCTGAAAATAATTTCCGATTGTACAATACTTTCATAGCATAGTGCTCAATTACAAACAACCAGTAATAACTTCACTTTGCAATTTATAAATGAGAAATACAAGGCAACGGAAGGTTTACACGTGTTTTCAGTTTTCAAAATGCTACAGCGCAAAGACTATTCTCTCCGGTTCCCGCTGATGACTTCACAGAATAACTTGAAAGGCACACTATGCCTGTTTAATCGAAAGCATTTGCAGACATTTTGGGATTTACAGTTTATAATAAATATTACATGAAACATTTTATTTGTGAACAGAACTGATTTTTTACTAGGCTATATGACGGACACTGAAAGCATGTGAATTTATAGTTTGTTTATTTTTACTTGTAATATGTAAATTTGAAGCCAGATGCTTTTAAATAAATGAGAAAAATACAACATGTAGTTGGCAAATCACTTATGGCATAATCGTTCCCTACGCTAGATTTGAAAACAAAGTAATTAACACAAAGATCAAATGTAGAAAATTGCACACAAACCATTGTCCCATTGGTCATTTCAGCTCGAATCCATGGTGTATATTTCTCTGCCCAGCACGGATAGTGCCACACTATATAGTCCCATGTTCGCGCTCGTCCTTCATCAATGGAAAAGTTACCACTTTCACCTGGACAACGGTTCCACAAATTACTTCCAAGATAAGTACCCCAACAACTTTGCACTTGCACAGTGCAAAACTATGTTTATCCGTGATCTTATACTTATGCTTTACTATGAACATTGTGTGTTATATTTGCAGCCTGTGCAGAGAACAAAACAGTATATGCGAATACTCAAGTAAATCTAATGGCAGAGTTAAATGTTATACAAAAATAATCATTGACCATAAATTCAAGTTCTTTAAGATTTCGTTGGAACTGTTGAGGTGTTTTATTTGCTTAAATGAGTTATAGAATCAGAAATGTTGATATCAAGTCTACTTTTGTTTTCAAATTTGAAAACGATTAGAAAAGTGCACTGCCTGTTGATTGTCATGACGGCATTGGGTAAAGATTAACCAATCAACAGCCAACACTTTTAAATACATGTCAGAACAAGTTTTTCTTAAGCGTTGTCTATCTCTATTTGGCAAAGACCGGAAAAAGGAGGGTCCCCCAGGCTTATTGATAGGGTTTTGTGCTCTTACCTCTGGGTCATTGCTTCATTAAATATGGGGTGGCCAAAATAAGGTATGGGACATCAAACCACGGAGCACAGGATTTACATTTATAACTTAAGGCACGTGGTGTGTTCTTACCTTTATAAGTTTGTCCTACTATTTTATCGATAAGCAGCTGGGCATTGCGAAAATCTCGTTTTTCTTCGATGCTTTGATTTACAGCCATAAAATACGCCATAGCCGCGTCAAACATATACAATCCTTCGACACCAACCTGTGATGTTAAGCAAGGACACTGTTCATATGTTGCTTAACGTATTTTTATTTCACATCTTTTGCCTTTGATTTCCTTATTAGTTTGAATATAGACATTAAGACACATTATAGTCATACTTGCTTCGCGTTCCCACGTTATTTATCTGTGACACCTGGTTCTGGAAATAATAGTCATATACATATGAGGTCGATTCTGCTGAAACACCAGCCATTTGGGCATAATATGAATGCATTGGCATGTTACAGCTAACCCTTTGCATCGAAGTAGCACGGAAGATAAAACATAATAAATCAACAGTTATAAGGTGATGAATTTGTTCAGGCAAACAACATGATACAACAGAAAATAGTAGATTTGGCAAAACTGAGACTTTAAGGTGAGAGACTGGGCTCATACCTGACGGTTTTGAAATGACAATAGGATTTGAACCTTTGAGATTTCACAAACAGTTACGGTAGTGGCGATATAGCTGCAACTTTGCAGCATAAATGTATTTCTATTGTATTTGTGTCTTTTTGTCCAAAACCACTTTCTAGTATGCGTTACCCTATTCCGTAGTCCGAACTCTTTACTCTCCATAAGCTAACCTGTCCCTGTCTAACTTATATACATGATTTTTGGTTTTTACTTTCTTTTTTTTATTTGTTTCTTTATTGTCTGTCTGTCTGTCTGTCTTTCTATGTATTTTTCTTTCTTTTAATCTTTCTACCTTCCTCCTTTCTTTCTCTTTTCTTTGTTCCCGACTGCAATGGTCAAAGATATGTTTCCATGCCTGCAGAACCAATACGAATTTTATATGGTTCTATCTACACAGCCGTAAAGGTAGAATTGGCGCCTAGTTAACGTAGGAATGTCTGCGGATATACAACAGAACACTGTCAGGTGATATCCGAACCCGTTGGGTTCTCGGGTATAGGCGAGGGTGTGCACTCAGATAAGCCCATTTTACCTACATGTATCATGGTTGAAAAAGAAAGGAAAAAAAAAAAAAAAGAAAAAGCACAAAGGAAAAGGAAAAGAAAGAATGAATGAAAAAACCCAGGATGATTGGTATCTGAGTATTATACAAATGACTTTGGAGCCCCCACCCCACCCCCGCCCCTAAAAATTAGATGCGGAACATTTGCATCATAATTTGGTTAGTGGGTCAAGTTCATAGTTTTGGAAAAACAATTAAATATGTATACATGTACGCTATTGTCCTCATGGTAAGCATGATGACATGTTCTCTAATAGATCATTATTTTACTTCAAAAATTTGTTGGAAATCAGCATATAACAATATGCCCACGAGGTGAACAGAGTTGGTCTAAACCGACTCAACCTCCATTTCTGCCATGTTTTTGGCACTCAGCAACTAATAAAATATGTTCCATATTCAGATTCGGGAGGCCCCGAGCATCATTTTCAGGTCAAGAGAACCAATGAAATAAATAAGCAAAAGAATATGCACCCGCACCCCCATGTGGACATATTCCCAAATATATCAGGTATAATGATGCAACATGGTCACAAACAACAGGGAAGGCCAGTAGAAAGTGTGACAGCCACCACATAACTAGGCTATATCTGCCTTGGAACAAACTGGTAAAGTTGAATCCTGTAAAATTAAAAAATCACTAGAAAGTAAAACAATGAACGGAGAGTGACATACAAACATCTTCAAATGAGACCCACCCGAGGTGCATCCGCAGGAGGTTGGAAGTGAATCTGGCAGACCGTTTAAGAGAAGTCGAAAATATGAATAACCATTGAAGTCTCCCATTGATTTTCACTGAAGCTAATGAAGGACTCGCATTCGTGCAACAGCATCTTCAACACATGAACAATTTTGTTATTTTCAACACTCATTAAAAGGCAAGACGTGATAGCAAATCCATACCCATGTAATATGATTTGACCCACATCATGCCCATATACCCTACCAAATTTGAAATAAGTCTGATAAAAAACCTAGGACAACTTGTAGATACAAGGTATAATTGTGTGTCCCCCACGAATACAAAACTAATTTGCAAATATAGATTATTTTGTATGAGCTTAGACAAGGCAAAAGGCCGTTAAGTCTAGAGGCTAATGTCCGACCGGTTTCGTTGATTTATTCAACTCGTCAGGGACGGTTTGGAAGACTGCCTGAGCCCTTTTATACCTATTTGGAGTTACGCTTGTTGTTACGTAACACACTTGTATTGTCTTTACGTTTTAAGCGTGATTGGCCATGATTGACTGATTATGTCGTCATGATCATCTTCAAATCAGACTTATGTCTGATTTAAAAATCAGGATCTCCCAAATAAGGAAATCATATCTAGGACTTAACTAAGGTTAGTCAGTGCAGTTTTTATTGCGCTGGGTCAAATCAGGACAACTGAATAATTGTGCTGATGCCCTGAATAGGGACTAAGAAGTGAACGGGTAACAATTTTTGATTAAGAAGGTGTATGTGCAGTGTTCCATTTTTTAACTTCACAAAGATATGTGGAAATTATACTGGTTTATTAAGGGAAAGTGAGCTCTGACAGTAAAAATTTAGCATTGTACAGAGCAAATGTGCTCACTTTCCCATAATGTTGAGACCGAATGGTTCAACTGTGTGTAATTGATGCATTAAATGTTTTTCCCTGGTTAGACGCAGCTCTCTGCTGCGTACTAATCTAGGGGGTGTGGGGATGCATTCAAGAATATGGACTTCTATGTTCAGTCCATCATGGTCCCTTTGTGCAAAATGTCTGCCTAAGGGCTGTTCCATTGAGCGGTTACTAATGTAACGGAAATGTTCCCTCAGTCTATCTCTGACGGGACGAAGGGTCTGCCCTACATACTGTTTTTTTTGCAGATATTGCACGTGAGGAGATAAACTAGGTTGGAGCTTTCACAGCATCCTCCTAGGAGGACTGAGTAAGTTCGCCCAGTTTCTGTGCTCATTGCACGCCATGTTGTATTCAGAGGTGTGCAGTATTGACAATTTATGCATGTGCATTCATTGCGGCGTTTCCTGCCTGAAATTGCAGGATTGGTTTCTTGTTCCCGTGCTGTCCGAAGTCTAGATCGGACCAAATGATCGCGAAGATTCTTTGGACGTTTAAACCCAACAATGACTTCTTTCTCCACTAATACTGATGCATATCGTGAAGCTTCAAGGATTGTTCTGGATAATTTCCTTCATGGGGAGGGGGGGGAAAGGGCTGGGTTGAAGCTAGTGATTAGATAAGGTCCATCTGTATCACTGTTTGAGGATTTTCAAAGAATTGTCCTCATAGTCTCTGGGTTTGCTGCAGATTCTTTTGACTCACAATCATTGTCTGTAGGGTCCCCCAGTTTTTGAATGTTTGGGGTGTGCTGACCTATAGTGAAGATACATGTGTGTATCTGTTGGTTTGGTGAAAAGAGATGTGTATGCCTTACGTTGAGAGTCTATTCGGACTGTGGTGTCCAGAAAATTGATCTCAGTTTGAGAGGAACTGCAAGTAAACTTGATAGTGGGGTGACTAGAATTCAAATATGTAACGAATTCATTGAGCAGTGGTTCTGTATATGTCCATATACAGAAAATGTCATCAATGTATCCATACCAAACTATGGGTAAGATTGGGTGTTTTAACAGAGTGGTGTCTTCCAGTTCTGCTAAAAACAAATTTGCAAAAGATGGAGCTACTTTAGTACCCATCGCTGTGCCACTTATTTGTAAATAATGTTCACCATTAAAAAAAAAAAAAAAAAAGATTATTTTGTAGTTTCGAAAATTAGTACAAATTTAGAACTAATAGCTGCAGCATACCTTTGTATTAGAATCATTCCGGGTATCATAATGCAAGCATTCCTAATAAGTTCCAAATGAATTTTGAAAGACCCGAGACTAATAAATAACAGAAAAAGAAATAAAACTAAGAAAGACAGATAGACAGAAACAACAACAGGAAATTTTTTGTTATGATTGTGTGACACAGATACATATTTGGACCAAACACAGTTATTAATTAGCTATATATTCGCAGTTATTCTAGTTTAGAATCCTGCTGAACCAAAATTCTCAACCGTCTGAAGAAACATCACGTAAAAGATGTTGCATTAACTTATACATACAGCCATAATATGTTGAATTTTCTTCACATAATTTTACAGCTCAACAAATTTTTGTACAATAAGTGTTCGCAAGGGTGTCACAAAACAAGACAGCGACCAGTCACTGCCCCTGTTAAAGCCCCATTTCTGTTGGGAACAACTTGAACGTCAGGATATATTTCTGTTTACAGTTAAGTAATACTCGTGCTCGTTATGTACAGGTGGTGTACCCAACTCACTGGTATTCAGATAAGATAACTATAACCTGTAAATGTCCTAATTTAGAATACCCATACTGTCGCACACATAAATCGTTGAATGAAAATGCAGAT
>OZ026619.1:62954749-62979749 GCA_964020975.1 Hermodice carunculata
AAAACCGACAGGGAAGCTGAACTCTTACCGTATTCCAAGTGAATAAACACTAGCATTGAGACAATGCTATTGAGACACGCTTGTCTTGTCTTGTGGACAAAAGTTACCACATGTACCACTTTTATAATGTTGACTGCTGTATGTACACATCATATCAAATTTGTTTGCTGAATTTCACTTGCCACATGGTATTTCAGCCCAGGAATACTTGTCCCAGGTAAAATATGTCACGGTAATAGAGGCTCTAATTGATCATGTTGATCTATGATGAGGAAAAGTTCAAACTTGTGATCTCAGTCAGTAACCTTCATATATTGTCCAGGGGTGATATTCCATAATTATTTAGTTCTTTTGCCTACTTTGTTAGTGTCACATACTTTCTTAGTGTCACGGGAGGAGGGGGGAGGTAGGGTGTTTTTGCTTCCTCCATGGTGATTATAGCAATTTGTATTCATGTTTTTTTTTCTACTCGCATATTATCATGAAGTGATGTTCTAGCTATCAACTGTATTCTTTAACAGTCAAAGTACAGTACCACGAAGTGTATGGGAATGTCATTCTAATTTGTGACTTGACGATGCTTTTTGATAGTAGATTTGGGGTCATGGATCTTCAAAGAAGTCGTCTTACTTTCTTAGTGTCACTATGGAATTGGAAGAATTAGTCTTTTTTTATGTTGACACGGTAAACTTATTATAACATTATATATCGTCGAATGATGTTCCAGATATAAATATTGTATTCATAAACAAAGTAAAGCCCCCCATAGCATTTGAGAGCGTCATTCTTATATTTGCTCTTATGATGTATTTTGAATCCGAACATTTGACGTCATTGATCCTTGATGAAATCTTCAAACGATATTTAGGTCATGCTATAATAATGCACGACTTTCAGCCTCCTGGACAGACTGACCTCACCCATATTTTGAACTGCCGGTGGACAGGATCAGAGTCTAACTTGGAAGGTGTGTATGCATATGTGTATGAGCATGTGTATGTATGTGTATGTGTATGTATATATATATATATATATATATATATATATATATATACATACATGTATATATATGTGTGTGTATATAAACTTAAATATATATATATGTGTGTGTGTGTGTGTCTGTGCGTGTTAGTGTGTGTTTAATAATAATTATAGGTGGGCGTAAAATGTGTGCATGTATATCATTGTATATGAATGTGTACGTGCTTCAAATTCACCTTGTTTACACACACACACACACACACACATATATATATATATGTATATATATGTGCATATATATATATATATATATATATATATATATACATACATACATTATATTGACATAATATTACCTGCTGGACTGCATTTGCTACGTAAAATACACTGTCTCAACTGTCAAAAAGTTTATAAATATGTCTTTTTGACTTTATTTATATCGATGTTTACCCTATACATACTTTTATTTCCTGGGGGTAATATACCTTCATTATTCAGCTCTTTGCATGTGTCATACTCAGCTTATGATAACATCACATGTCTTTTGTACTTTCATCTTTGCGTTATTGTCAAGTGATATACTTGGCTAACTATATGGCTGTTACAGTTGTCTTACAACTATGATGTAAACTAGTTTTTGACAGGGTCCTTTTAATTTGTGGATTTAAATGCGCTTGAAGTGAATGACGTGGATCCTTGATTAACGTATAAGTACATCAAAGATATATATCAAAGTCATATTCATATTTTTATCTCACATTATCCTGCCTGGTGGATAGTTAGGCGTCCATACGTATGTCTGTGTTACTTGTAGAGAATGCTCATAGCTCTATAAGGCTGAACTAAGTATTACAGACTGGGCGGAATACCTAAAGCGTTGCGTTTCGTGACCTTATGTGCCCCTTAAACAAGTGAGGGCACCTCAATGCCAGCGCCACTTGCGGGAACGATCGTCAGCAGAATTTACAGACGTCGAAGATTGTCTTGATATTCGCATGGACCTAGGTCCATGGTCTACGTCGATATGTATATAAAGTCCAATTTAAACTTTATTTATAATAAATTTACATTTTCATAATTGTTTTTGTTTACTACATATCAAATGTACTTAATAGGTGGAATGTAGTTTCCGCCGTTTAAATAGGTATTAATCATGGGGCATAACTACATTGTGTGATGTTTTTAGTAACTCTTGGTACCATTTATAGAGTTACATTTTTATATTTTTTTATTTATTTATTTTTTTTTTTTTTTTTTGATGTTGTTCTCTGTCTCGTGCGAGGGTAATTCCATTAACTTTGAGCTCTTTAGCAAAAGTATTCTGTGTTTCAAAATAAGCTTTGTTTACCTCAGATTTTCTGTACTCCTGTGTCTGTATAAAATTACAAGTTTGTCACAATTTTGCTGCAGAAATACTACTTCTCATACGACTATATACATCATTTGTTCTGCCGTCAATAATCGATGAGTTTCTGTGTAATGTGTGTTTCCTAGTATTACCTACCTTTTTACTCCAACAACTTTACATGTATAATGAATCATATATATGACTCACTGAATTGCTGTTACAGTATCAGTTGTATCCTTATCACTAGTATGAATACTCTCTAGTTGCTTACACCCTGTTATGATACGATAACGTCGACTCAGGTCAAATTATTACCTTGTATACTTTGCCACATATTGGTGTTATTGTCAATTAGATCTTCTCGACAAATTTATTATTCCGCCAGGAATAATGGTCAAACCTTATTACTTTGTTACATGCTGCACAGGAAATATGATGATCTATGCGACTATTTGCTTTTTATGATTGCATATTTGTTACTTATTTGCGGAGATGTACACTCTAACCCCGGTCCAGTAGACTCCTATGTGGTATCTTAGAATATTTCATGCAAATGTCCGTAGTTTAGTAGCGGATAAATAAAGTTGCATTAAAATCTCCTTGGTGATGGCTTTAATATAATATCATTATTAGAAACATTCTTAACTAACTCAAGTCAAGATAATAATCTACTTATACCAGGATTCCATCAAATTGTTAAACGAGATAGATCCACTGCTGTTACCGGTGTGGGAGAAGCCTTATATGCATCACGATCACTGGTAATGAAACGGGATGATGATCTTGAGGACGCCGGTTTGGAAATTCTACAGGTTGAAGTGCGTTTGCACAATAATAAATTTTTAATTGCGGTATTGTATCGGCCCCCAAATTCGCTTGTGTCCTTTTGAGATGAATTACAGGGCAATCTTGATAGAGCAAACTATTCTGGTGTTGATAAACTTATATTGATGGGAGATCAAAATGCGGACCTATCGCCGTAAAGGAATCTATAACCAATAAGGAAGTAACTATTAGGCCAAATGATTCTCCATGGTACACTTACTGTCTTTAGTGGTCAAAATGGAAAGTCTAACATGTTCATGAAAAAAAAATCTCCTTATCTGTGGCCTTACTTCAGGCAGTAACGTAATAAGTATATCGAAGACTTGAGGCAGGCTAAAGAAAATTATTATGAAAAGCTTGAATATTCAATAAATAACGTGCATCAAAGGAAAAAGAGCTGGTGGCACACAGCTATAAGTTTTCTCAACAAAAACCAAGCCTAGGAGACGCCTGTATTATATCACGATGATCAAGCTTTCCATGACAATGAAGCTAAGGCTCAAATTCTGAATGATTTTCCTATCTCAATGGACTGCGGTTGGATCAATTTTTTCTCCAGCAGCGGATATTCAGAGCTACTTTGATACTTTCGAAATTGTAACTTTCAACGTAAGAGCAGTTAGATCCATTTTGGAAAGTCTTGATGTTTTACGGCGAGTGGCCCAGACGGAATCAGTCCTCGACTCCTTAAAGAAACTGCACCTGTCATTGCGAAATCTCCAACAAAACTAGCCAATATGACCTTGGCCGGTCACAATTTCCTGCATAATAGAAGAGACCAAACGTAGTTCCAGTTATCAAAAGAAGCGACCCTACTTTTTGTAGCAATTATATACCCTTTTCACTATTGAGTTGCGTCAGTAAGGTATTTGACCGAGTAATCTTTAAACACGTTTATAATAATTTCAGGGATAATGTAAGTTTATCTGATTGCCAGTCCGGTTTCACCCCTGGCGACAGTACTGTTAACCACCTGCTTCATCTTTATCATATTTTTTGTGAAGCTGTTGATCTGCAAAAAGATGTAAGGATTGTCTTTTGCGATATCACCAAAGTGTTTGACCGAATGTAGCATCCTGGTCTCCTACGCATGCTTAAAAAGGCTGGAATGTGTGGTTCTTTTCTTATGTGGCTCCAAGAGTATTTAGAAGGTCGAATGCAACGATTCCTTGCTCTTTACACGAGTCTCAACAGCTTGAAAATGTTCAGCTTTCAGCAGCGAGAGTAATAATAGGGCCAAGAAGGGGAACCACCCACAATTTTATTTATGGGGAAACCAGTAATTAAAGCTATCAGAGAGAAGAAAAGAAAAGTTAATTGATCCTCTTCTACAATATAATGTATGGTCGTGCACCTCAATATCTGAGGAATCTAGTTTCAACCACTGTGTCTGAACGTAATAAGTAAAAGGTCAGATTTTGTCAAACATATGTACACAAATTAAGTTATTCGACAGCTGAGTCTTTCCTTCCTTGATTAGATTATGGAACAGGTTTCCTTTGCCTGTGCATAATGCCGAGTCTACTCATGATTTAAAAAAAGTCTTAACTGTATCAGTAATGTTGGTAAAAAAAACAAGCTTTTCTATATTGATGTTCGTCGACAAGCCGTTATTCATGCTTGGCTACAAATGAACTGCAGCAACCTACATGAAGACCTTTATATGAAACGAGCTGGTGGACTCCACTGAGTGTGACAGTGGCAATGCAAACGGAGATTCTTTTCATTTTTTTGTGAGTGTAACAAATACAGATTACATAAGACATATTACAAAGCACAGTTATCAGATTAGCGCCATTCACAATCCACACATTACTTTATGGTTCCATAAATCGCTCTTTTGTCGAAAATGAAATCATTTGTAAGGCCGTCCAACAGTATTTAAATGGCACAGGTAGACTCGGGGCAGTGACATGAAGTTGGTATAGCAGTATATCTGTGTCATTTAAATGCAAAGCAGTTATTGCTTCTTATATCTAAATCTAGATATAATGTGAATATTTACCCCACCACTTTTGCTATCTGTGGAGTTTTGTCCTGGTTTACCATTTCAAGCTGTGTGGCAGTGCCACTCTATCTGTCTTGCCACGTATTGCTACATCTCTTACAAATGTGCCGAGCAAGTGTATCGTCTTCCTTGTTGTGTAATGTCCAAAACTTCTTTTCTCTGCGCAAGAGGTATCAATATAGGGCTGTGTTCTGATTTCCATTTTTTTTCAAACAAAATATGTTTAAACCAAAAGGGCCCTAGACTCAGCTAAACGAGTAACACAGATGTTTCCCCTCTGCAAAAGTCAAACTCAAAACTGTAATTTTTCCTTAAAAATACGTTACTAGGGGTAGCAATACAGCAAATGACCAATTACAGAAAATGAAACAAACTTTGTTTCCATCTAGTTATAAAAGCGTGATTCAGCATGGCATTGGTTCAGGAAACTGAAAGCTAGGCAATTTGTGACAAGGTCTCTGTTTTGGTAAATAGAGAGTCACTTTTTATATTTCCTATTTTGAATATTTGTGGCGGCTTGTATAATTTGATAATGCTTGTAAGGTACTTTCAGGTCACTACAAATTCAATGTAGTAACGTTGGACACTTATCGTGGACAATTACGGTGAACGCCGGTTTCTGGCAAAAGCTTGGCGGATTTTGGGTGTGATCTTTTGTGGTTCCTAATACTACCACATAGACTTGTTTGTTGTGAGAAAAAAAACTTTACACAAAGTGCTAAGACATTGTTCCCAGAGTCAGTCTTAGCTATCATAGGTTGTGTTAGATCACACCATCAGATATAAGTTTGGCCAACACACATGATTAAGTCAACTCTTGGCTACTGATGCCAGGAGAAGTATGGTGTTTGGCATTTCAAAAGATATTGTCGCTGCATCCCTCCTCGCACTCTCCGATGGGAATGATGGAAAAATTTACTAACACAATACTATAATAATGGCCCGAGTATGTCTCACTTAACATACAGTCAACGATAGGACTTGTCCAGGTTTGAATGCAAATAACATAAAGTTGAATGATCTATGTAACCTTGAAAAGAAGCCAAGGACACGCACGTGCTATATCATCCAAAGCATCCAAAGCACCTCAAAGAGAAAAAAAATAAAGGTATCAAATTTCACAAGAAAGGCTAATCCTAATCTCAATTTATCATAGTGACAATACTGGGATTAACAAAATTGAGCCATGAAACCTGAACCAGGGACAAAGCCGTTCATATGCAAACCCATCCAATTTCTGTATAGGAGTGTTGCTCACACAAAATTTCGGGTAACTGTCCTTATTTTTAAGATGTCCTGATGAGAATGAGCACGCCTTACAGCTGGCAATTTGGTCCATGTTTCCTGACAAGGAAGTGAATGTCGCTGATATGCTATCATATTTGAGCTAGTTATGTAAAGTTTCACGCACATAATTTGAGACAGTTTTTCGCATTCTTCAATTATCGCCATGGCAACAAGTGTAGACGGACGGTCGATGACATCACGGCAATACCCTTTGGGAAAATGTGGCCGAAGGGTAATAAAGTATACATTTTTAAACATGACAGAATCAAAAACATCAAAGTTGACTTATGTTTTAGTTTTGGGGCTAATTATTTGATGCACATCCCACACTCATAAGAAACTTTTTATGCACTTTATTGATCGCTACCCATTTCGGTTGATAGTGTTCCTTGAATTTTTCTTATCTTTGTCTGTTTTTTTTTTTTAATTTTGGAAGGCTAAAGGTGTTTATGCATATTGTAGCGTCATCTTGTTTTAAGGGTAAAATTTTGAAGAAAAAAACAACAACAAACCAATAGCTTGGTCCACCTGAATAGCCTATGTGGATTGTTACAAAGGTGACCTATAACAGTTTCATTTTTTTTTACTTTGCTTATACTATACCAGGAAAAAGAACCTTATCATACCAGAGGGTATAAAAATCTTTGTGCTTGTTAACCTAATGTCAACGTTTCCATGATAATTGATAAAATACGGAGATGCATGTATTGAATTGTGCTAAAATTGCTTACTTTACAAAATCTTTTATATATTTTGAATTTATGGACGAAGCGTTGTATTTCTTTGAATGTTGCGTACCACTCGTACCTTCCTATCTATATTAGGTGTGACCAAGGACATATGGTCGGAAATGTCATTTATGGTAAATTTGGTGCAATACAAAAGTGAATGCATCTGTAAAGCAACACCATTATAGTATGTAAAACAGAAATAAAGGTGTGCAGGTGTGCAACTTTAATATCAAATGTGCAAACCAATTTTAATGACAAGGTAGTAGAGAGTAAGCAGGGAGCAGCTGTATCAAAAACAAAGTGAGAAATTTTGATCCCCCAAATTGTACTGCGTAGAGTAGTTTTGCTTGTGTAAGTCAATCCAAAGAGTCGGCTATTTACTGGGGAGCTCCAAGAATTTGAAAATTTCCTTTTAACGTATCGGCCATAGCAGGATACTGATCTGAATACCGGAATTGCCGATTGACGATATAATCCATGTATGCCAATCCGACAAAAGCAGCCCTGAAATTTAGCATCAAATTTAACACAACACCATTAAAACCGCCATAAAATTATTACACGCACCTTCACAAAAAGCTCATCATTTGATTTAGGAATCCTGTTTAAAAGTGTTGGTACATATTGCATCTTTTTAAAAATATTCTAAAAGATGATGAAAATTATGGTAGTTCTTTCACCTACCGTTGTACATACTCGATCCAAACAAGACATCAACATTGTAAGTATACTTCAATAACATCACCCTGTCAGTCCAATAAACCCAATGCCATCGGTCGTCTGTCATCAGTATTCTGAAATACAGCACAGCTAACACTTACGTGGTCATGTTATAGGAATGAAGAAACAACTTAACAGGTAGACCAGTCAAGCAAAGCTATAAAAGACAGACATACCTGATTGATACATTGTTCTCATCCTGCTGCCCAAAATTTTCGATGAAAATGCAAGGTAAAATTAATATATATATATATATATATATATATATATATATATATATATATATATATATATATATATATACATATATATATATATATATATATATATATATATATATATATATATATATATATATATATATATATATATATATGATCGAAAATAAGTGAGTGAAGGTTGCCCATTTGACCATAGGATATAAATGATATAAAATGTTCATCTATGGGAACCCCGGCCCGATATTTTTACGGACTGGACTTCGTTTTTCATACCGTGGTCACCTTTCTATCATCGTCCGTCTGCTGGCTAATAATTCGCATTTTTTAATTCTCCAAAAGTTTCAGCCAGATGCATTTAATCTGCGGCGAAGATCTACTTTGAGTGCATGTCAGCCAAGTTTCTTTAATTGCTCATGCTCCGGATATATATATATATATATATAAATCTGTAAAAAAATGATCACCAGGCCAACTGCTTCCCAATTGCAAAGGGACACTTCTGGGGACATTCAATGTGTTTAACAGGTGGTGTTGCAATTATTTCTACTTTTTAAATTGTTTCTTGCGTTTTTGCTATTTTCGACCTCTGGCTGTGAATTTTTTCTCTTTTTACTCTAATTTGGTATCATACTCACTTGTTATCTAGATGGTACTACGGACTATTAGAATGAGTGAATGCTATCAATGCTACGGCACATTTCATGCCCACGCAGGTGCCACCCCGCCCCCCCCCCCACACACACACACCAAAAAACAAAAGCACCTAAAAAAAAAAAAAAAGAAAAAAAAAAAAAAAAAAAAAAAAAACGAAAACAAAAAAACAGACCTGGTACGGAGCGAGCGATATGACCATGTTATTGTACAAATTTGTAGGCTATGTGCTGAAATCAGGTCAGCTTGTCTCACCGCGCGGTGATCGTCGTCACCGGCCACCCCCTGTGAGCTGTTTTGTCATTCTCATGCCACACAAAATAAATATTGCGAAAACGGAAACGAGTCAGAAATAGATGAAATCTGAGCCGATACTGAAGCCCACAGCT
Source organism: Hermodice carunculata (assembly GCA_964020975.1). NCBI lineage: Eukaryota > Metazoa > Annelida > Polychaeta > Eunicida > Amphinomidae > Hermodice > Hermodice carunculata. Next base: position 62,963,911 of record OZ026619.1, read on the forward strand.
GGCATAAAGTGATAAGTCCTGGAGCTGTTTTTAACTCCTTATTCGCACAATTTCTACAACAAGGGAATATGTCTTCGCTTCTGGCATCCATTTTGCCCAAGGCTGTACTCACTCGATGTCTTAGCGCGCACGGCAATGCGGACATACAACCTCGTCCGTGAAGGCAGAAAAGAAAAGGAAAAATAAAATCAATAAACCTTTTAAAAAAGTTAACGTCATTACTTTAAAGGTACCTAAGATATCTCACCCATATTCGCAAAATAACAGTGCGTTGGGTTCAAGAATAACTGAGAATAGTTTTGAGCAATTGTGCTGAGGCGTTCTGGAAAAAGGAAGACACTAACAATCATGAAACATTAGAGAAAAACAGCAGCGTTACCCATTGAACAAAAAATCTAAAATCTCTGGATCGTGACCATTTGAAAAAAAACTTGGAGAACCATTTTATAACCTCAGCTGAATGACACGTCAGCTGAGGTAAACATACAGGCAAAAGCATTTGTTTCGTTATACATTTTACGAAGGCAATTTGCACTCATTCATACTCAAATTCGAGCAGTCTGCAGCTGATAGTGATATGCATTTCAACCCAGGCATTTAAAATGTTTACCTTTCTACAGGATCAAAAAATAATAACTTTGGCAGCTTTGATCAGCCAAACAAGATCAGGAATAAAGTTCAGATAGTTTATCTATCTGCCACTATTAATTTATCAAAGTGTTTCGTTCAATTGCATTAAGAAAGCAGCCTGGTGCAATTGCCTAGCAGCACTTTTGTTTTTCCGTTTACTGGACTAACACTTATCAATAACGCAGAAAAATTTGTACAATGACACGTTTAATGGAAAACCACTCTCTCCCTAAATCTAATTGAGAATGAAAGTATATTTATAAGTAACATTGCGAGTTAAAAAAAGATGCGGACCACTGTTTGTCTTAATGAAGTCAGCAACATTGACTTTTCAGGTGTCTTACGAAAAAAAAAAATCTGGTGACATTTAGTTCACACGAAGCTCATTTTCATCGAACTTAACAACTACACCTTCACTTCTTTCAATTAGAATTGCGCTGAACGGCATTAAATAACTTTAGGGTGTCATCGTCGAAATTTGTCATTTGCACGATATTATATTTAAACAAGCAATATGAGTAAATGTAGTTGACAGCAAATCTAGGACTATCGTGAGCACGATAACACCAGTTACATTCGATATTATACACGTACTTGATGTTTATCCCATCCAGTATTCCTAAACTCTTGGCCCGTCTCCTTGCCAGCACGACAGCACCAGCAGTCGACTCGAAAAAACTGATACCATTCCTAGGGGAACTCGTGTCTATAATCCCAAGACGTACCTCAACCAGAGGAACCGTCTCTTCACTTTTAGCAAGTAAGATTATCGTCATCAGCACAATGTGCATGGTTATTTAAGAAATGCACGGTGAAGTTCCTTGAAACTTTCGTAAGAGTCCAAGTCCTGTCAACTGTGAAACCCGCCTTAGATACCTGTAACGGATACCAAAACACAGCATGTAGGCTTTAACTCTTGAGATCTCCGGTGCAGTTTGCTACACCAAATCCACTTCCGTCATCTAATGAGATATAGACACCACTCTTTCATAGTGTCTCGGTAAATCGTGACAGAGTTGCATTATTAAACTGGATGACAACACGCAATTACTTATGAATTGCTGAAACATTTCAATTGCAAAGAATGAGAGTGCTACTGTGACAGGCCGTCTCATTCCCAGCATTCCGCTTTCAGCTTATCTCTGTTCTCTGTAACATTTATTCCGTTTGGAATCAATGCCTCGCTGCTGGTGATCAATTTCAGTGCGACCTACAGGTTGCTGAGCAGCAGTATAAATTGAACCCCTCAGCTCTTTCAGTGCAACGTTCTTTTAACCCTTAAAGAGCTAATCACTGCTATAGTTGCATTCTCATTACCATTAAACATATAATGGTTAAAAGAGTCAAATTCCTCATGAAGAAACCTTTCAATCAAATACCAGCAAGCCTTGTCTGAAGCAAAACGTAGTGTTAGTCAACAGCTTTTCTCGGCACACTTTGCGCGCATTGGGCGCAAAGTGTCCCGAGGAAAGCTGTTGACTCAATCTTAAATCAGCACTTTAAAGGTTAACAGCCTTCTCGGCACGCTTTGGGTGTATTGCGGCCAAAGGGCGCCGAGGAATGCTGTCGATCTGAGTATTGTATTCTATGTAACGACAGGCGTGCTGTAATTTTAATGGACGGCCTTTCTTTACAAGAAACGCGAATGTGGCACTCTTATTATAATTGAGAGCAGTTCATTTTAGGTAGGCCGACCCAAGTCTCAGTTGACACAGGAGGAGATAGTCTGTTGAAATTTCTGCATATGCTCCAGTAAATACAGCTATGGTCGGCTACCCTATCTCTATTTTGTACTTACATCCATCAAATGTTAAAGTCTGTTGAAATTCCTGCATATGCTTAAGTACATACGACTATGGTCGGCTACCCTATCTGTATTTTGTACTTTCATCCGGTATCCATGAAATGTTACATAATCTAAGTTTGGTCTTTTGTGTGTATTGGTTTGACAATGTAAATATGAATATTGTATATTCAGATCAGGAAGCTTCAGTCAAAGGGTTTTCCTCATCATTTCGACAAGACTCACAATAAATTTTTTAGTTGTACACCTTTTGAAAACAACTGCTATGAAGTATAACCTGGGGGACCTTGTGGAAATTTAACAACGACTTTGCTACCTTTTATTCCGCGCAAATTGTTTCGAGTGAAGTGTTTTGCGACTGATTCTCTTATTGTTGCAATTTAGGACTGCTCTTAAAGTAATACGAAAATTAATATAATAATATTGAAGCAGAAAAAAAATCCATAAGGTGCTTTCTTCACTTTCACTTGCGTTAGTTTATAAAGAGAGGTAGGAAATATACCAGATACTTGCCAAAAATCTATGGATCTTGATATACAGTCACGGATTAAACTGCCTAACACGAACAGGCAATCTTAGGATAGTTTGTGCAAAGGGTCTCAGAAAAGACATTTCTAACGACCTTTTGACTGACACACACACACACACACACACACACACACACACACACACACACACACACACACACACACACACACACAATAATCTAGATTCCAACGCTCTTAGCAGAATCTGCAGGTTGCGTAGAAGATTGGCCAGTACTTTGTCAGCAAAATTACAGTTTTCATTCATGTGTCCTGCTAATAAATTTCAAAAACAAACAAACAACAACAAAAAGAAAACAAACAAACAAAACAAAACAAAAAAAAACAAAAAAAAAAAAAAAAAAAAAAAAAAAAAAAAGACAAAAAAAGACAGAAAAAGAAAAGAAGGAAATCATGGGTCAGCACCGACATTTGCCCAACGTCTTGTGGGGGCGCCATTACCAGTCAAACGTTCAACAGGGTTGACAAGGTGTTTAAAACAGTTGAAAAAGTCATATTTACCAAGGAATGTGTCCATCATGATATAATCTGCTACCGCAATCCAATATTAGTGAATGGTCACGTGGGTTGTCTTGGATAGATATCGGATTGACGCAAGCAGTGGCTATTAGAGATAAAAGACAAGGCATTCCGGGCTTCGAAAACATTATCTGATACTAATCTGTTGGACACCACTTCTTATCTTTCCGGCTTCCATTTCTTTATTCATATTTCAATATATGAAGTTGCAAAAATAGGCACAATGCAGGACCAACGGATTTATGACATTGGTTGGTGGAAGGGTTGTATGAGTTTTGATTGCGTTAGATAAATAGCGAGATGATGTCCGCTCTGCTGCGTAAATTGCGTAGTATTTAAAGCATAAAGCGACCTGCCTTTGGAAAAGAGTTCTTGCCTTTGGCGTACGTGTACTCTGTTATTAAAGCAGATTGCTGAAGAGAAGTGTATACGAACGTAGACTCCAATATGTTACAAATTGCCAATACTTCATAGTCACGTATAAAATGAATAGACTAAATTTCAGCGAAATGAGGTGAAAATCTGAATCTTCCGTTGTATCCGTTGTTGAAACTAAGCGAACTGACGCGTGTCAATGTACGAGCCACACCTGCTATAACATCACCCTGGGTCCTTGGTCAACTTTTTTTGGGGGTTGTCCCGATGGCCTAGAGGTCAGCGTGTTGGACTTTACATTTGGCTAGGCGAGTGTGCCGAAGGTAGTGGGTTCGAATCCCATACAGGTCGACATAAATTTATCGTATTTTCACTTGAGTTGCTGATCTCCGTGGGGTTTTAGAGCAGTTAGTGTAGCTAAAAACTGCGCAAACCAGTAGACTATTTATAAGATGGGACACAAAATAGAGTTTGGTAGTTGGCACTTTCTCTGGCCTCAAGTAAGGTCGAATCCTCCAACCATCCTAATTTGTCTTTATTCAAAATGGAGAAATTGGGTAGGAGTACAGCTACATTCAAGTCTGAACTTAATGGTGGAACACCATTGCCAACTAAAAAAGGCTGACCGATTTCCCTTTATCAAGTAAATACAGGGGGTACTGAGTTTCTGTAGGGGCTGGCAGTTTTGGTTGAGTGTTTTTTTTTGGGGGGGGGGGGGAGGGCGAATCACATATGGTCAGTTTAACATACTTTACTGTTCATTATTATCTTGATCATCATTATTATCATTTTATACAAGAAAAATGCATGTGCTACATACATTGATTAAGTTGCCTTGTAGTAGGCATCTAGAACAAGTTGGTTTTTATTAGCCATATAAAATATTTATTTTATGCATAGAATTTTCAGAGTGTACCAATAGAGACTCAAGATCGGGGAAAATAAGTGTGGGGGATTCAGTTTTTGGGAAGAAATCCTTTTAATGTTTGCTTTTGCTACTAAATGTAGGCAGGAAAAGAACTCAGATATCTTTTCTGGAAATAGGAAACATGAAATGTTCTTTCACTTTTCTTGGCCATGGTTTTACAGGATTCACTTTAATTTGTCTAACAGTTTTATTGAGTTTAGACATCGGACTATCGTGAATATGATAATAACAATTCATTTTATATTGGGATTTGTAGAATTGTTACTCTATGGGGTATAGATTTTACTGAAAACACTTCCTCAGGAATAAAAAAGAAAATCACAGGAAAACTAACAACTTACCTCTCAGGCGGTAGACACGTGTGTTAGAGTGTACCGTGTAGCAGATAATTCCTTGCACTTACTCTGTTAAGCGGGAAAACCAACTGCCACCCAATTATTAGTATTGCTTTTTCAGCAGGTGCACCTAACAGCCTTAATTGTCATCTGTCATGGTCAATAGGGCTTAGCTACATATTCCCCTAATTGTGCTTCCAATGACGTATTTGCCCCTGTACATCCAATTCTGTGGTATCACCCTAGACCAAAAATCCCTACCGCTCACATTTAAACAAAAAATTTAAGATGAAGGTAAGATTGTTCGACACGCAAGCACAACATCTGGGGGCATGCAGGCAGCACTCCTATAACTGACCATAGTGGATCTGATGCTGCAAAAGTAAAGGTTTTGGCAAAATGCCCCTGTTATACGTCAACATTTTTGCTGAAATCCCCCCCCCCCCAACGAATAGCCCTAAAACTATATCAACTTTCCTGATCAAAGTTACAGCATTTGTTGCCGGCATGTTCGCCATTTTTTGTTCATAATTTCTGACCAAGCAAGGACACCATAACCTCAAACACGTGTATAATAGAGTACTCGGCTATTCCATGTTGTGATTAGAAAATTTAAAAAAATAGCAATGATAAAAACAAAATAAATAAATATAAGTAAAGACACCCTAATTTCACGGGACAATGAAGGGAGCTCATTGGGCTAACAAATCCATTCTGGCCCCACCACAAAAGGGCTAAAACCTTCGCCTTAAAAACAGCCTGCTAAAATGCATGTACTTGGAGGAGTTTCACACATATGACTTTGGTACATTACTGGGTCCTACATTCTGTGTGGATAACTTCTTGAATGGCTACAAGGAAGTAAACGTGATGAAAAAAAAAACACAGTTTCACATATAAACTTGAATGTTCTATGTTATTAAACCCATGATATAATTTCCTGTTTGGTGTATCGGTAGGTCCTCATTTATCGTGGCATATTTATGCATGATTTCTCGACTAGCCTTCACCAGAGATTTTTCAAGCTGGTATAGAGACAAGTTCTTCACTTGACCCAACTTCACGAAATTCACATGAGCAAAACATATAGGCCCTGTAATTGTAAGTAACAAGCAAATAAACTTTTAAAATGTCTGCCAAGCATATTCAAACACGTTTTAATAACTCTTTGATTGACTGGTTGTGCCGGTGTTTATCAGGAAATTATCTGTTGATGCTTTGTACCAGCCTTGTTGTAATTGTACATCCCATTAGACCAGGGAGATACACTAAACTCTGTGTATACTGGACACCCTTGAACACCACCAAAGAACCACATTATCTTGGCCCCGCTGATGTTTGGAGTGTTACGTTTGGGACTCAAATGGAAGGAGACCAGAAAACCATGTCAACAGTGTCTTTGTACCCTTTTGGGCATGTTTTACTGTTCATTTACCATTGCTAGAACTGCTTGCCTTATTACAAGGTATGTGTGCATGCACAGTATTTTGTGGAATTAATGTATCAAATCAAAATGCATAGCGTTTGTTAAACAGGGGCGTGAGAGTCCTTGTCTGCCAGGATGACTAGATAAACGCCTTTGCTCTTATAGCTGGGGATATATTCTTGTTTGGCTTGAAAGAAGCAGACTTATTGTAGCCCGTGTTTATCAGGCAACCCCTCCCCCCCCCCGCCCCCCATGTCTTGGGAAGGTACGAAATAAAGGTTTACTCAGAAGGTACACTGGGGTCAACCACTGAACAGTGATAATCATAAAAACATATTGAGAAGGACAGCCAACTCTTTCCACCTATAATGAAGAAACTGCAGGTCCATTTGGAAGTGATATTACACTATGTAAACAAATACACAATGTTGTTCAATGTTTTAAACGGGAAATGAGGGACTCCTCACATAGGTACAGTAAAATATCACCACATCCTGAGTGTTCCTGATAATTAGTAACTGATGCATATAATCACCAGACCCACGACGACTGACCAAAACTGATTGACTGCAAGCAGAGGGGACTAATATCTGTGTTTTCACCCCAAACTGGACTGTGATGAGAAACGCAGAGCAATCTCTACTTAGTATGGTAAAGACACAATCCCCGAGATTAAAATCATACAGCAATAACAAAGATGATTAATGGCCAATCAGTTCCGAAACGAAAACAGAGACTGCGTTCCAGGCCTGGACCAGAGTATGTATGTGTGGGACAAGCAGATATCAACATTAGTTGCGATAAAATCGTCCCCTCTGGACCACCTTGTTCTGGAGACCAAAGTCGCTTATTGCATGCTGTCCTATTGATTACAATGGAAGGCAATGGGTATCACAATGGTCATTCACGTTTTTTACTTCTTCTCCAAAACTATCAGTTCCATTTACTTAAATATGGTGGCGATATAATTAACGTTTTGCTATGTCCTTGTAAAATGTCTTAAGTCGATTTATGGATTTAATAAAAAAATATTTGAATGGCGGTCTTTTTCGAAAATTTAACAGTCTTCTTCTCTGAAACTGATCAGTCAATGCTTTGAAATTCTATACAGGACGCAAATGATGGGACGATTTTAGAATTTTTAACCAATTTTGGCGTTTTTACCTTTTTGATAACCTATGCAGCAATGTACGCAGACAAGCTCTTCGCAATTTTTTTCACTACGTGGTGCTGCTATCATTTCCTGATTTTTCAATAACTTATAGTTAAAATAAATAAAAGTCGATAAGGGTATAAGTGCATGTTAACATTGTTGCAATTACGATAGCAGTAAATCTGACAATATTTTTTTAAATTATGGATCCTAGACCAGTGGTGCCTATTATTTACTAACAGAAAAGAAACTGTGAGGTTTCTTTTAGTTTTGTTAAATTTGACCTTGAGTGAGCTTCAAAGGTCAAGCTGAAATGACGGCTTTTACCTCGCGGACGGTTAATGCTACGCCCATAGTTACTATAAACATGGGTAGCAAAGTAAATATAGGGTTTCCTTTGGTCTATATCTCGATAATGATGAATCCTAGGCCCATGAATGGGTGCTAATCAATACTAAGAAGAAAGTATCTGTCACGTGTCTTTTGGTGTTGTTACTTTTGAGCTTCAGTGACCTTGCAATATTTAATTGGCATATTGGCTTATATCTTGGGTACAGTTGGTCATGTCACTTTTCACTAAAAACATGCACCTCAAATAGCCGAGGTGAGGACTGTCACAGCCCTTTTTAAAATTTTTTCATGTTGACGGCCGGTCAAGCTCATTACTAGGATGAAGAAAATTTCGTCAGCATGAGTTGACAAGTTTTCCACCTTAAGAAATTTTTCATTGGCAGAAAAAATGGGTAAAAAAGAAACAAAATACCCCCCCCCCGAAAAAAAAAAAAAAGAAAAAAAACCCCCAAAAGTAGAGAAAGAAAAACCCCATCCGATGATACCCAAGATTTATATTTTAAATTGAAATGCATATGGACATATTTGGGGACCCCAGTCCTTAAGTTTGTCAACAGGTGGTGTCGCGATGTTGATTATTGAAACAATTGTATTGATTTTTCACGATTTATGGTCTTCTTCTGGAAAACCATCACTCTGGTTGTTCTGAAACTCGTTGAAATGAACCTATGGGAGAGCTTAATCATGTTGTTTACCATGTGGTAATAATTTGGACTTTTGATTGTAACAAATTTTTCAATTCGCGTACTTGCCAGTTTTTTATGCATTCCGATTAATTATAATGTAAGTCAAAGGTGATTGCAATGTTAACTTACATTTTCTCCTTTTTCTCCTAGTCTTCAACTAGAATCACTTCAAACTTGGTGAGGATGTACTTTGAGTGGGTCTTTATCAATTATGTTCAAATGGTCACAATCCAGTGATTTTTTTAGGGGGGGGGGTAAAATAGATTTTAGTTAATTTTTTACAAAATGTTAGAAAAAAACACTCTCAAAAAAGCGCTCGCCCAATGACTTTAAAACGCATTGGCACATTTTGTGTAATCCCAACGTGAACCTGGTCAAGAGGCTGCGCTTCGACCCTTTTCTTTTTGTGAGAATTTTTTGTCTTTTTTCGCTATTTTCGTCTTCTTCTCGAAAGCAGTCTTACAGATTATTCTGAAAGTTGGTGGAAATGTATCTTGTGGGAGGCTTAAGCGAAGTTTTTCACCACCTGGTAATAATCAAACTTTGATTTTCGTAAACAAATGATCCCTAGGTTGTCTCTCATTAAAATTATGAAGGACATGATGATGCAATAACCATTCTCTCACATGGGATACATAAATAATTTTTCGGAGAATTCTCTTTTTTTCTGACCCAGCAAATGTAACATGTTGGCTAATATCTTGATAACGGTGTATCCTACGCGCATGGTTACTATTAACCATGGATAGCACAGCAACTATGGGGTTTCATTTGGTGTTTTAGTTTTGAACTTTAGCTCATTGGTGATAGTTGATCCTAGGCCCGCATGTACCATTCAACACAAGAAAGTAAACACATGTCAGACTTCTTTTGGGATAAGTACTGACATATTAGCTTATTTCTTGGAAATATTAAGTTCGAGAGGACCGGTTTAAAACCACCATTCTAATGGGCGACTGCCTGTCTCAAATCAAAGAGTGAAATTTATTTCTTTATATTGGTATTGGAAGATGAATGTTGGTGTTTTGGTAATTCTCGAGTATCTGCCTTTTGCTGTATTAAACCTTGGTCTGATTGCTGGGTTATGAACACAGGTAATGTCTTTCTGAGCAGTCTGGTCATTTTTGGGTAATCACCTATATAGTACATGTGCAGAGCAGTGAAGTCTGGACTGCTTGACATACTCCATACTTCCAGAAACCGTGCTTATCAGTCGCATATGTATATATACATATATATATATATATATATATATATATATATATATATATATATATATATATATATATATATATATATATATATATACATATGGATGGTAATGGATAGATAGATAGATAGATAGATAGATAGATGGATAGATGGATGGATGGATGGATAGATAGATAGATAGACAGATAGATAGATAGATAGATAGATAGATAGATAGATAGATAGATAGATAGATAGATAGATAGATAGATACCATGTTTATGTCATTGTGTATTGTGTAATGTGCATTAGTCACCATATATTACATTTTCTATTATACACCAAAAATTTATTCAGTATAAACGTGCTTTTGATGTCTGTCCATAGAAGCGGAATACGGAGAATCTTACCTTCGCTAGTGTTGTGATAATAGGGTGGATAAAAAAATGAATTCTATTGTATAGCGGAATTTTACCTTATCTTAAAAGGCTCAACCTGCATACGTGGTGTACTTTTATCTTGTGCATTCGCCTGATTAATTACTCCCGCTCCCATAACTACCTTCGTGCGTGTCACAACTCCAAAAGGCAGTACCTGTACTTGACTAAATACAATATACCGGGTCGTGCCGATTACGGCACTCACGCATACCGACATCCGTTCAAGCATTCTATGTAGGCACGGGGATTTGGTGCAGTTGGTATGTGCGTTTCCCTTTTTTTCGGCGAGGTGATTGGTGCCAATGGCTGGAGGTTCGAAGCCCGTCCCCTGTTTGGTCACAAAACATAAGTGTACTATTGGCAAATGAAGTAGAAAACGTTTTTGAACATTCTGAAAAAAATGACCCCTGATAGACCGCGTATTTGCCGATCGACCTTGCATCTAACAACAACGCAAATATGCATCATGCACATACAGGGTTCTCCTTAAGGCTGTTGCGTATGGGGGGGGGGGGTCGGGAGAGTCATTACTATGGACCCATCTCTCAAGGAAGAATGAGAATAAAAAACACAAAACAAGAACGAAATAAAGTTTTCATTGAAATAAAAGAAAGTCTGACGACAAAAACACATTATCATTGTATACATATATATATTAAACATCATCATGGGTGATGTTTAACATTTTATCAAATTATTTTTTTTCAACATTTCATCACAGCATAAATTTGACCGTTAGAATGCACCTGAGAGTGCCATTTTCGCTGGCATTGGACAAAGTTTCACCCACGAGGAGGCAACCAGCCTCCATAACCACCTTCTGCCTGATGTTTCGCCACCTCACAGCAATATCACCCATCAGAGTTTTGACCCCTATCCCGGAACAAATCCCTAGATTAAATCCTGTAAGGTGATATTTCTGTAATTTCAACAACAAATACATTGTCTCCCATCATATCAAAATCGACTTTGAAGATATTTTCTGATGCTGTGTCTTACATATCATTTTTAACTCGTTTCAAATTTAATTAGCGTGCGTCGGTAGGGAATACATTTCTGGGGTCCATATCTGTAAACACAGCATTAAAATGCAAGGCATCTAGGAGAGCAAACACACGACATGTGTGACATATGAATATGAATGGGGATTCTTCCGGGCATGTACCCTTCTCTAGAACATCATAAACCAACTTAAGTAAGGTATGTATGTATGTATGTATATATATATATATATATATATATATATATATATATATATATATATATATATATATATATATATATATATATATATATATATATATATATATATATAGCTGCACCTGATTGTATTGGCCTAACGTGCCAGCAGAGACACTCTTAACGTGAAATACGACAAGGTTGCCACGCTTATCCACGGGTCATGCTTTAATATATTGCTGGTGGTTAGGGATCATGTTCGTGCCATAGGTAACGCCATAGGACTTTAGGGCATGAGGAAGTCAAGAGCTACCGACGTTAATTTAAGTGAACCACGCGTTGAAAAGGTAAAATTTATCACGGGAAAGGCCATCATGTAGATTTTAATTAATGCTCTGTAGTGTCTTTCACATGTTTGAAAACATGGAAAACTTTTTTTTTTTGTTTTTTTTGTTTGTTTGTTTATTTGTTTGTTTTTTGTCTTGCTTTTATTTTTGTTTTTGTTTGTTTTATTGCCGAATCGATTATAAGAACTGTGCAGTTTATGTTATGACATCCTGTCCCTATTTTATTTTGGTGCAACAATCATTAGTGCATGTACAATAACTGTGCAGCATGACCTGATGTTCAGCAACAGTGCAAATGCGATTAATGCGTGGGAAGCTGGACTAGATGACTTCACACCTGGCTTAGGTTGTGACCGGCATCTCTCTGGTCTCGTTCACCTTATTGCTTGAGACTCAGCCTCACCAATAGGAAAGTCTATTATCTCTGAAAAAGGCAGCTTTTCGTGGGATAATCCTTTACAGGCCGAGAAAGAACACTCACATCATGCCTTTAAAATTTCTGGGACACTGAAAGTCTCAAGGTGGCCAGGACACTGGACTTAAATGCTCTGGGAATTAACATTCAAAGCTTTAAAATCCCAGATTTTGCTATCCCAATGGGGCGATATATGTGATTATGGCCAGGTCTTGATCAACTCTGTTTGCTATAAGTATTTGGGAAGTTGTATTCTAAGATACTATACAACATGTAGTGATAATGAGTCCCTGTATGTTTGATTGGTGGGTAACCCTATACTCCTGAAGTCCGGGAGGCTCTCCCCCACAGGTGCCACCTGCCATTCATCCTGTGACACATGATGCATCTACATGCAGTAAAAAAACATGACTGTTGTCAATGGGAGCACAAAAATTACTATACTGTGATGTTTCACTTTCTACTTTAAAATAAGATCTGCACAAACTTTACAGGGAATCTTGTTTGAAGCAGTACAACTATAGGTGGTTTCCTGGGTGCCATTTTAGGACATCCTTCCCATCCAATGCGAAGGATGCTTATATATGTCCTGTAGGAGCAATCTTACTGTTGTATGTGTTATATCTGATCATATCTTATTGGTAATACTTGCGACATACACATGTATACTGTTACATATCCATATGTGACTGCACGGTTTACATGTGATGATCCGTTTATATTCATAAACCTGCTACAGAAAGGTTCAGTTATAGTCAAGACCTTTCTTTGCCAACCATACGATATAAACAGGCAAATGCAATAGTCCCTCCTTTGTGAGAACAGCCCTGGTGCCACTCAAGCAGCGGCCACAGAAGCAGGCAGTCACCCGTAAGAAATTTGACTCTTGTCCCACCTGGATAATTTTCGTAGATACAACAAATAGATTATTTTAATTTGATGTGGTTAACCTGAGGAAAAGTCGTGGACATTTACAGTGATAGGTCAGGGTAACGGAAGTATAAATCACCAAAAAATATTATCTAGGGGAACCCACGCTCTATATTTCTTAAGTCTGGACTTTGATTTTTGCAAGGTCAAAGCCTGTACTGTTAAAAGTTCAAACTGATTTATTGGTCTACAATCTTGGTAATGGTGGATCCTAGTCTCATGGTCATTATTAACACTAATAGGAAAGTATTGCGGTGTTTTCTTTGCTGTTGTCATTTTGAACTTTAGTGATCTTTAATGGTCAAACTGAAATATTCATGTACATCTTCGTAATAGTCACCATGCTATTTTGCATTTTAACAAATTATGACTCCAATAGAGTGTGAAGGAAGGCTTTGATATGGCAAACGTTGATGACGGTCTTAATAAAAGTGACCATATTATTCCAAAATTCATAAGACCACTTCAGTCTGCGTCCAAAGTCAGCTTAGCACATGACCTTCACACCCATTCTGTTCTTTTCAATGCTGGCTCTTTCGGTTGATGCATACCTTTTTATAACGGTAACAATAAATTAATGACGACTGAGGTGAAAATTCACAACGTACACTTCTCCAAGACCGCCGCCTGATTCCCTTCATGGGGATGTACCGCGAGTGTGAATCTGCTGCCTTTGTTCAAATAGTCACACATGAATGAAACAATCTCAGAAATCAGTCGGCTAATTCCTCCTAATCAACTGGCATAACTTTTGGAAACCCTTGGATCTTAATTTAATTGCTAACTGGCGTTTCGTTAATTTTTAATTTTTTTTTTTTCAATTGTTGTGTTTTTGTATCTGTTTTCTATCCCAAACCGCATGCTGAATTCTCTTCAAACTTGGTGAGTATGTATCTTGACTCGTTTTCCGGTTAGACGGCTGCATACATGTTGCCCCTGGCATTTCACGAATTTAAAAATTTTGCAAATATCACCATAAAAAATTGCAGCAAATCTGACATTACAGCTTATATCTTTGAAACGGCAGATCCTGGGTACATGGTTATACCCCCCACACACTAACGCGATAGTGCGACGCGATTTTGATGCGATGTCGCATGGAACGAAACGGCGATCGCATGAAAAATCTCCTCATCGCATAGGCCCTGAGATAACCATCGCGAACTGCCCACATCACTGAGATTGCGATCGTGCCAGAGATTATCTCCAATAGCCCACACCAGTGCGCGCGATTTTCGCCAATAGCCGAGATTGAATGCAGTCCACCACAACGTAGGCCTATTTGTATAGCAAATGAAACAAGGTGGTTTTGCAACTGTATGAATACAGTGACATCTGTTGGTGACCCACTATAATTGTGTATGCGAACTATTTACACGGTCTTTAAAGATGGCGCAACAAATTGCAGTGTCAACGTCCTATATGGGCCTGCTGATCATGTATAAATTAAATGCCAAGCTAAGGAAGAAGAGAAGAGCTAAGAGAATTTGGATGCATGAATGGCTGCGAAGGCGTGACGACCCTGAGCAGCAAAGAACCACCATGTTACATCTCTACAAAGAATTCTTGACTGTAAGTTTCATTAATAATCATGGCAGGGATGGGGCACTGGGGGTCGAAATTCTCTATCTTTCGTTAGTATCATCATTAAACAATGGGCCAGCTATCCCTTTCAAGACAACTGACCAAGTTCTGGTCAAAATAATATTATATACTTTTCACGGATTGAAAATATGTCATACGAATGGTACTCCCATTTTAGTGCTTGTATGTGCATCCTTAATTAAATAATAGGGCATGGCTAACAATCAAGTAAAAATGAATTCTACACGTTGTTTTTCACCAGAATACGTTACTAAAACTTAGTAATGAAAGATCTTTGGTTTAATACACCAATGTGCCTGATTATGGAAATAAACACACAGACAATTGTTTTCAGTGATTTTAAAACATGATAAGGCCTTTATATCTGTCCATGTTTTCGTAGATTTTTCTGCTTGTTACCATGACCATGCGTGTCCTGCAGTTTTCGGAATTTTCCCGGCGTCTTAATAGTCGGAGATGCTCTCCCTGGCTCAGATTCAGTCTCAGAACCACTCCCACTATTCTTCTGTGGCCTAGATTTCACAGGTGTTTTACTATTTCCAGCCCTCCGAATCTTCTCGACCGTTTTGGCCTTTTTATGTCTACGTGCAGCCTTTTTGGGTGGCATACCAGCTTGTCCAGAGTTGACCACAACAGTACGGGTCCCTGTATTAAACAATGTGTCGGAAGCACGTTTTGCGAAAGTGACAGGCCGGGAAGTTCATGTAGCGACATCTGTGGGTCAGAATTTTAAACAGCTGCTAGACGACCTAAGCGCCATCTTTGGCAAAAAGCGGAAACTAAAAAACATTGCGTCATGGCACTCCTTGGTGTGGGCCACTGGAGATCGGTATGAGATAAGCGGCGACGAAGCGCGATGATGCGATGATTTATTGCAGTCCTAAAACCATCGCATGGCTATGAGATGCTGTTGCGATCATGAGGAGATGGGAACAAAAAATCTCTTCATCGCACGCATATGGCCCAGACCAGCGGGCGAG
>OZ026619.1:62984749-62988595 GCA_964020975.1 Hermodice carunculata
GGGAGCCAAACTGATTGAACTGGGAAATTAACGCAAGAAGAAGTGAAATATAATCTTATCAAAATCAGAATCCAAAAATACGGAATACACAAAATAGACTTCTTATGAGCTTCAGTAGCAGACTTGCATAGACACAGCCACTTAATATTTCATTTAATTATCTTTTTCTTCCTACACATTTAATACTAAATCACTAATTTTGCTGCCAATCGAAGAGACAAAATATGTAATCTTGTTTGAACCATTTTAAACATGCTATCAAGAAATTAACTTGAAAAGTTTCAAGGATCATTCGATTATGTATTTTTGTAAGTGTTTGTATTAATACTTTCAATCCGTGAGCCATGTTAGGTATTTGTGACCAAAAATTTGCATTTGTGAATTTCCCGATATTAAAGTCCC
Source organism: Hermodice carunculata (assembly GCA_964020975.1). Lineage (NCBI taxonomy): Eukaryota > Metazoa > Annelida > Polychaeta > Eunicida > Amphinomidae > Hermodice > Hermodice carunculata. Next base: position 62,985,152 of record OZ026619.1, read on the forward strand.
AATATAATTTATGACTATCAATAAATTAGATTTAGCTGTGATCCATATTCTCCTTTAAATCAGTAAAAAGTACAGAGTTGCTGAAAAAAGCACCGAAGGAAAATAAGACTGGCTTTGGTGGAGAATATCAGAATTTATCCTGGTCATAAAAGTTACCAAATTTCAATTTGCAAAAAAAGGATTAAAAACACAAACTTGCTTTCAGACATAAATACATAATTTGATGCTGTTTAATGGAAAAACATTTCAGAATATGAAACCGTATTTGAGATTTTAAGTGGGAACTTAATTGATAATTTTATTTGAGTTGACTTATATTCACAGGGTCATTTTGATGGACTCTTCTAGTTGATGTGTATCTTTAATAACAAATATGAGGTGTAACTTTCTAGCCAGTACTTCGTAATAATATTTTTTATAAAAAGGTTTGGTACTTTTCCTGATCTCATAGCCTTTACTCCAAAGCTGGCCGAATTGCTTTTCTTTTAGAAAAAGAAATTTAACGTAGATTACCAATAGTTATACCAAAAATGCGAAATAATCACAGATCAGCCAGCATATATCATGTATACAGCTTAGCAAACATGTCATCTTTGTGGTTTTACACGAAAACGTCTGAAAATTGTGCTTCTGGATCAACAGGTGGGATTTAATCTTACGCACCACATATGAAGCTGCATGTGGCAATATATTTGAAGTTGTTAAAACGTCCACAATGTGAAACAGACTTGCGTTTACGAGATTTTTCAGCTTTCTATGCAATATAACCTTTTAGTGACCTTCACAATATGACCACCCTTAGGGTTCCCTAAATCTTTCCCTTGCGTCTTACAGGACACCTAACCGAGTGCTAGAGCAACATGTGCTAGCCAAGGCGCGATCAAAATATCAGACTCACCATGGTGGTCACACATACATCAGTGCAGGAAGTGGCCGTAAAAGAAAGACTGAATGTTGACTAGAAATCGTATTATGTCTAATAAAGGACAGAGAAACAAATTTACTTTCATGCTGTACAGATAACCTTAGAATTTTTAAGATTACGACTGACCCTAAAACAATGCTTCTGGATCAACAGATAGGATTTAATCTTATGCACAACATATAAAGCTGCATGTGGCAATATATTTGAATTTCTACATCAAGTGCAACTGGCTGTGTACCAAGTCTGTGCAAAGTTTTTATCCTCACTGAATTCTGCATATTGTACAGTTTACCGTCAGAGATAAAACAATGTCGAACCTTGTAAACATCATATCCAGAAACTACATGATCAAACATGTTGTATAAATCAGTTAAAACGTCCACAACTTGCGTCGGAGTGCTTTTACCAGAAAGAGACGTGAACTCAACGATGTTAGAGAAATATATTGTTATTCCCTCGAACACCTCAGGGTCGAACGATCTATCTGTCTTCAGTGCGCTCGCGACGCTCCTGAGTAAAAAGATAGAACATGGTCGTGATTTGTGTCTTGTTGATCAGAAGATTTGCTTTCTTGTTACCAGAATAGACGAATTGCTACACATGCACATTGCAGCTAGTGATAATTAGAAGGATTAATAAACAGAGCTGATCAAATAACCAACGGAGAGTAACACAGGTTCCATGAAATGTTAATGTCGGTGAATCATAGTCAAATAAAGTCGTACCTGCTCTTCAGCAGTTTTGTCTCGCGGATTGACGCTGCCAAGCACGTTCATGTTGGTAGTAAAATGAGCACATGGAAGATAAGTGAATGTTTGACTGTAAACTCGCCATATTAATGTTATGTTATTCCTTACATGTTCTCACTTTGAAAAGCATGCATAGTTCAAAATATATTCTGTTAAACAGTTATGTACCGAAAGATTGTACTCAGTGCAATTTCTGTTTACTTTTTCTCATATATATTTGGTATTATTTATTGTCTGCCGATACAAGTTAATAAAGTTTGTTTGCCATCGGTAGCTACATTTTGTTGAAAATTGTTAGGCAGGATAATTATCTCGCAGAGCTTCGCACTCACTTATCGTCTTTGTGCAACACAATATGAATAATCATTTTATTATTTGTGATAAAAATGTAATGTAGTGAAAGGCTAGAAAATAAAATTCTGGTTCCGTTTGTGGTAAATATTTTGGAGTACAACGGAACAAACCCGTTGAATGTGTAGAGAGAGACAAAAACATTGGGAAAAACAATATTGTGTTAAGGAAGTGTTGACAAACGTTGCCTAAGAGTTGGGCAAAATGTTTTTTCACTATGTTTTTAAAAGTAAACGATCTACTCCCTGGTTATTTACAAAACATGATTCTTAATATTCGTACAGTGGAACCAAACACTTAATTTTCCTCAACCGAGGACGTCTTGACTACACTCATTCCAGACACAGCACAGATCTACATGAGATGTTGTCTTGTCGCTTAGCAACTACTTTGGGAATTTATTCTCTGTCCATGCATCTTTATCTCATTTATAGCCTTATATGAAATTCTTGTTGTTAAATAACCTATATCATTGTAACCCATTAGGACCAGATACTTTGTATTCTTGCGCACGTGCGGCGGTCAGCCCGACGACAATCTTAATACCGTAACGATCAGGGTCGTCGCTTCTCAAATGTCAAATTATAGCGTGTCCCTTTCATTTTATCCAGAGAGAGAGAGAGAGAGAGAGAGAGAGAGAGAGAGAGAGAGAGAGAGAGAGAGAGAGAGAGAAAGAGAGAGAGAGAAAGAGAGAGAGAATAAGTGAAAGAGAGAGAGAGAGAAAGAGAGAGAATAGGTGAGAAAGAGAGAGAGCCTGTATGTGGTATTTGTCTTGTTGCCTTTAAGAGAGAGAGAGAGAGAGAAAAAAAAAGAGAGAGAGAGAGAGAGAGAGAGAGAGAGATTGTATGTGGTATTTGTCTTGTTGCCTTAGAGAGAGAGAGAGAGAGAGAGAGAGGGAGAGAGAGAGAGAGAGAGAGAGAGAGAGAGAGAGAGAGAGAGAGAGAGAGAGAGAGAGAGAGAGAGAGAGAGAGAGAGAGAGAGAGAGAGAGAGAGAGAGCCTGTATGTGGTATTTGTCTTGTTGCCTTTAACATTAACATTATTATTTCGACAGTGAGTGACAAGAATATCATTTGATTGAGAAACCCGGAAGATTTAGTTTTCAAGGCACTAATTGATTTCCATAGCCATTTCAGTTTAAGATTACCATTATATCTGAACCATATTGATCGTTTTTGCTTTTACTTATACCCTCTAACAGGAATGTCCTGTCTTTTTAAAAATATTAAATTTTGCATCCCATCATGGATGCAACAGGCCCCGGAGTTTGGCGTTTTATCTATCCTATGTGCCGCCCCTTTAATAAAAGACGAGGCTTAAAAGGCAATGTCCTCCTCTCCAATGCAGAATAATGCATGTTAAATAATGCAAATTGCTCATCCCTGCCAAACGGAAAGAGAAGCAGCGCCGCTGCTGTAGCT